>JAUNZO010000287.1:0-96127 GCA_031894775.1 Chloris gayana | reverse complement strand
ATTCTTAGGAAACATTTTGCACATATATATCGCGTATCCCGCATATACTAAGCGAGATTATGGGAGCCTATTATCAAAAGATGACACAAGGACGCTCATGTCCTTTACTCTCCAGCTCATGTCCTTTGCCACGAAGTGAAGGACACCGGCTCATGTCCTTTGACACGGGATTGAAGGACATTACGTGCGCTAAATAAACGGGATGGAAGGACGGCATGCGCGGCTATAAAAGGATGCGTCGAGGCTTCGAGAGAAACAAGAGAGATCATCAGAGAAACATCAGCGAACAAGAGGAGAAATAAGGAAGACATCGGAGAGTTCGTCGCAGCCCTTCCGCCTCCTTAGTAGAAGTAGTGATCCACTTGTAAAATAATAATAATGAAGATGATAATAATAATAATAATGAAGATGATAATAATCTTATAAATTCATTAAATAATATAGGGTTGCATACTTTAGAAAATGAAATAGACAATGAGCAAAAGGAAGAAAATAATACTGAAGAAAATAATAATTTTATAAATTCACTAGATGATATAGAGTTACAAAATTTAGACAATGCTATGGAAGCAATGGATATAAGTGGAATAGACAAAAAAAGAAAATATGGTAAAGACTTTGTAAAAAGTAATAGCAATAAGCAAGAAGAAAAAAATAATGCTTGAAGACAATAAAAATCTTATAGACTCTAAAACAAGAGTTTTTGAAAAAATAAGAATATTAGAGGCAAAATTAGAAGAATTGCAAGCAAAGTTTGACAATAGAAGAGTAGAGAAAGTTAGAAATTTAGAAAATACTGAATTTCAAGAACGAACCTTGACTACAAAAGATAATAGAAGTAATAAGATATTACAATTAAGAGATGCTTTAATAAGTTTTGGAAATAAATATATAGTAAGATTGCCTTTTAAGGAAATATTAGGCATAAGAATTCCAGTAAAAATAAAATTAAGCCCGAATGTTTCATATAAATTGTTAGCATTAATAGACACAGGGTGCACTAAAAATATTATCCATGATAAATACTTCATCAAATGCCCCGAAATAGTTCATACTATAGACGATAACAAGGCAGAAATATCCACAGATATGTCGGGAATTAAAAAGATCCATAATCAATTAGCATACAATATTGAAGCATACATAAATAATACAAGATATATAATAGATGAAATTACAATAAGAGACCTATCTGTTATAAATAGTGATTTAATACTTGGGTTAAGATTTTTACAACAATCTGTTCAAACCACAATTATACATGAACAAGGAATCACATTTATTCCACATCAAGATAATGTGCCATATATTTCTGAAGTCCGAAAGCAAAATAAAATACTACAAATTTGCAATATTGAGGAAGAAACTATTAGTCCAAATATAGAAGAATATTATGTAGAAAATTCTAATCTAGAGTGTATTGGGTTACAATCATTTGCTCCAAATTGGTATAGAGATATAAAATCTAAAAAAGATATAGAAAAGATTGTACAAAGACTTGAAGATATCCAAATCATTGGTGAAATACCCATGAAATATTGGGAGAAAAATGGAATAGTTTGCAAGATCAATATAATAAATCCAAATTATATAATCAAAACCGCTCCTATAGAAGCCACTCCAAAAGATATAGAAGATTTTAAGATGCATATTGAAGAATTATTAAAATTAAAAGCAATAAGAGAAAGTAGAAGCCCGCATAGATCAGCAGCCTTTATAGTTAGAAATCATGCAGAAGAAGTTAGAAGAAAATCCAGAATGGTTATTAATTATAAAAGGTTAAATGATAATACAGTAGAAGACGCTTTCAATATTCCAAATAAAGAAGAATTGATTAATAGAATACAAGGTAGCAAATATTTTTCAAAATTTGATTTGAAAGCTGGATTTTGGCAAGTTAAAATGGCTGAAGAATCAATAGAATGGACTGCATTCACATGTCCTCAAGGTCATTTTGAATGGCTTGTTATGCCTTTAGGATTAAAAAATGCACCTGCATTATTTCAAAGAAAGATGCAAAATATTTTCAATGAAACCCAAGATTTCATATTAGTATACATAGATGATATATTAGTTTTCTCAAAAACATATAAAGAACATATTGCACATCTTGAAGTTTTCTTTAGAAAGGTAGAACAAAATGGTTTAATATTATCTAAAAAGAAAATGGAAATATGCAAAGAAAGAATTAATTTCCTTGGTCATGAAATAGGAGAAGGGAAAATATATTTACAAGAGCATATTGCTAAGAAAATATTACAGTTCCCCGATAACATGAGTGATACTAAAGTTTTGCAGCAATTCTTAGGAATTGTAAACTATGCAAGAAATTATATAGACAATTTAGCAAAGCTTGCTGGTCCATTATATTCAAAATTAAGGAAGAATGGTCAAAAATATTTTAACTCTGAAGATATAAAATTAGTAAGAACAATAAAAGAAAAAGTGAAGAATTTGAAGCCTCTGGAATTACCTTTAAATGATAGTTATTTTATTATTGAAACCGATGCGTCTAAAGAAGGTCGAGGTGCCATATTAAAACAAAAGCCCAATAAATATTCTCCTAAGACAGAAGAAAAAATATGCAGATATGCATCAGGAAGTTATAAACTGAAAACTATGAATAATACTGATAGAGAAATTTTGGCTGTAATTTCGGCAATAAATGCTTTTCGCTTATATCTTGGATTCAAAGAATTTACAAGTAAGGACAGATTGTGAAGCAATATGCAGATATTACAATCAAATTAATAGTAAAAAGAGCTCTACTAGAAGATGGATTTTATTTGAAGATATTATTACAGGAAATGGTTACAAAGTCAATTTTGAGCATATTAAGGGGAAAGACAATAAGCTTCCGACTTGTTTTCCCGATCAGCCTATTTTGGCAGAATGAAGAGAGCCATGAATAATACTGAAGTTGAATACTATACCTTCGGAAAAGAAAATAAATTAAAGGTGTTTTCTCCAAATACCTTCAATTTCAAACCCAAAGAACATATCTTTGTGGATGAAATTCAGCAATGCTTGCTGGACAACTTATGGTACCAATACAACAATAAGAAGGAAGATAAAGGGTACTTTTTGGCTATATTAAATAGCCTCTCGAATATTTTAATGAAATCAATGGAATGTTACCATCATCGGATACTTCAGAAAGATTTCAAATAAAGCCATTGTATGTAATATACAATGGAGGAAGGCCCGGAATATATACAAGTTTTGAAAATATAGTTATTCTGAAAAAAGAAATGCAAAGAAGGAAAGACACTCGCATCCTTTGCCGGATATATGGATGTAGATGAAGCATTGAGTTCAGCAAGAAGAGCAATAGGGCCAAATTATTATATAGAACCATCTGCAAGAGAATATATTCAAAATTACAGATTGGTTCAAAATAATAACAAGACTCCGAAGAACCAAATATAGTAAAAATAAAAGAATCATCTGCAATAACAATAAAAGAAGAAGAAAACACTTCCAAGAAATTAACATATGCAGAAAGTTTGAAAAAAGAAGGTAATCATTCCAATGGTGAATATATTGAATATAAGATAGAAGAAAAATTGGAAAAAAGATCATCAGCATGGAAAGAAGATATAAAGAAAGAAGTCTTGAAAGAAGTGAAGAAGGAAATGAATAGAAAATTTGAAGAAATGAAGAAAGCATACGAAGATAAATTTAAAGAAATGAAGAAAGAATATGATGAGAAATTTGAAGAAGCAAAGAAGGTATATGATGATAAATTTGTGAATACATTTTTAGACGAAGACCTTATGGATATTGGTGGACATGGGCAACCCCTAGAATCTGATCAAAATTAATCCACCAAAAATATCAAGAAAGATGTTGGAATATTATTAAAAGCAATACTCTCAAGAAGGAATAATATACAAAAATATTATTCAAGACTTTGAATAGAACCAAGAAGTTTTGAATAATTTTCGGACAAATATTATTGAGAGCCATACTCTCAATACGGAAGCGTGGTGTGACCCGTACAACGACGTTTGAGAGTGCTACTCTCAAGTCGGAAGCGTGGTGAGACCCGTATAAGTACAAAGAAGAGGACCCGAAGTCTTCGCCGTTCAATTCGAAAAAACTACTGAAGTGCAGCACAAAGAGTCGCTCTCATATCCCGCATATACTAAGCGAGATTATGGGAGCCTATTATCAAAAGATGACACAAGGACGCCCATGTCCTTTACTCTCCAGCTCATGTCCTTTGCCACGAAGTAAAGGACACCAGCTCATGTCCTTTGACACAGGATTGAAGGACATTACGTGTGTGAAATAAAACAGGATGGAAGGACGGTGCGCTTGGCTATAAAAGGAGACCAAGAGAGATCATCGAGAGAACATCGGCGAACAAGAGGAGAAATAAGGAAGACATCGAGAGAGTTCGTCGCAGCCCTTCCGCCTCCTTAATAGAAGTAGTGATCCACTTGTAAAATAGAGAGTGTAATCCACTGTAAGATATCGCCCGCAAGGTAATCTTTCCTTTGTGTGCTTAAGCTCTTGGGGTTTCCCGAAAGGGAAAGCCATATGTAAGCTATGTTTGTGAAAATGAAGTAGTCGTTGTCTTTGAAAATCCCTCGGTTTTCCGGTTCTTTCATGTGGGACGAGTTCTTATGCTAGGGACCCTATAGGAGAAACCTCTGTTTCGGCCTGCTCTTTTTAGCCCGGAGTTGTGGCGCTGTGTAGAGCCTTGGGGCCGGTGAGAAGTGTTCCCTTCGGGTGGAACTGCTCAGGGAGACGATAAGAACCTGTCACATGTGCTAGCGACCGGGGAGCCTATGGGAAAGGCTTTGCTATTTCTGAAACAAACTAGCGATGAGTATGGTGAGTACCGGAGTAGGATTTTTACCACCGAGTTTTTGCTTGGATAGGCGATCTGTTTGGCCTCGCCGACCGGAAGAACGGTCCTGAATAACGAATATACGTGAAGAAGGTGTCGCTTTCGTCGAATAGTAGCAAGATTAGAATAATATAATCGAAGTGTTAATCGAGAGAGAGGTCGTTATATCGTGAATAGTACAGAAATCATTCCTCCCACCGAGCCTGCCGGTGAGTGGGTTAGTGCTGTAGAAATCCCGAATTTGAATAGTAGCCCGAATTTGAATAGTAACCCGAATTTGAATAGTAACCTGAATTTGAATAGTATTTTACGCATAAGCATAAATCTCCCAAATATATCCTGAATAATTTAATATATTTTTTATTTATATTGTGTGTGGTATATATATATCTATCTACATGATTTGACGCCGTATCAACCGGTCGCGGACTATTTGGACGTCCACCTCGATCGATCAATCCCTTTCCAGCCGCTTCTCAATGCCCAGATCTGCGCTGCTTGGACCCGACACCTGTGCCGGATTTAGTTAGGAGATAAGATAAACAACAATCACATGATTAGAGAGGAAGCGGGGCCGATCCTCTGTATCTGATCCGGGGGATAGCGAGGATTGCGAAAACGACATGGACGTCCGGAACGGAGGAGCGCGTTGCTTTCATCCCTAGCTAGGGCCCGGAAGACGCCGAGGGAGGTTCGTGACCCGGAACTCCTTCGTTTGGAAGCAACCTCTTCTCATAAATAAACTCCGGCTTTATGTACTGGTAGTAGATGCCAAAGGTGGTTGATGATACCTCGGCGATTTCGACGTTGAACAGGAGGAGACACATGGAGTCCATTCCGGTGCGTGGTGGGGCGATAGACATGTCGTCGTCATTTTGGTTTTGGACATAACATGAATCTATCAGGATAGCTAGTGGACCCAAAACTTGCGCGAAACTTGGACTTTTTTGGACCGCATCTGGACTTTTAATTTTTAAGAAAAGGAGGGGTCTGAACTTTTTCACCCAAAAAGAAATTCATATGAACATGTAACCGATAGTTGCATACTTGCATTGAACGCTGAGTCCAAGTGTTGTACACTACGGCTAGGACGACGACGACGATTCCTCACAAAGGTCCTGTTTGGATCTATGTGTTAGATCGAGTTAGATTGGGTTAGTTTGACCCACTCTAAACTTGAAATATCCAAACAGAATGGATTAGGTTGGACTGGTTGCATCTAACCTAGTGCAAAAAACTATCCCTTTTCGAGGGTGTTTATTGGGGTTAGTTCCGTAGGTCCCACCCACTGCCTCCCGCACCCGATCAGTCTTTGAACTCATCCGACACCTCCCGTATTGGCCGTGCCGCTCACATTAGCGCTCGATCCCAAATCCACCTCCACCGCCTGCCGCTCCCCATCAACCGCTCCATCCAATCACCGCCGCCAGATCTCGCCTCCCCATCGGCCGACGCCCCCATCTACCGACCTCATCCGACCGACGTCGGCCGCGCGCCGCCTGCCTCCCATCCACCCACCGGTCGAGGCCCGAAGCCCTCCGCACGCCGCCCGTCTCGCTCGATGCTTGGCGCACGCACAGCTCGCGGACGCCCGTTGACCGACACACCGGGCCCACCCGTTCCTTTCGAACGACCGCACGCCGGACGCTAAACCGATGGACCCACGCCGGCCCGGACCTCAACTCGCAAGCGCCGACGGAGGGACTCCCAGGGGTTATCCTCTACGGCTCCTTCCTCCAGGGCGAGGACGAGGAGTTCGTGCCTAGCCAAGCTTATTCCACTCATTTTGTGAGGACGTCATACAAGAACCGATCACACAAAAATCTGATTGTAAAAGAGTCAAATGATTATTAAAGTATTTTTATTGTCAATCTAACCATGTCATACAAACATCTCAAATAATTAGAGTTAGTTTAAAGGTTCGAGTTGGATAGAAACCAACTCTAACCTCTAACGCAATTAGAGTCTCCAAACAGACCAAAAGTAGTATACTTGAGTACGTAGCAAAGCTTATTCTACGAAATGGGGAGGAAATTTACGGCATGGCAATTGGCAAGCGGGAGGAAACGTCCGGAAAGCCGGAACGGAGCTGAGAGTGTGGCGTCCGAAACTTTTTGACCCGCGCACGACACGCAAGTGAAAAGTGCATGGATGGGCGGGGAGGGCGTACAGCTTCGCACGCGGTGTGAACAGGGATGGCGTGTGCACAATTTCAATCTCCTTTTATCTTTCCGTTTATATTTGCTTATTTGTCCTCGGGGATGCATGTGGCTCCTAGAGGGTCGCGACAAGCGGAGCTGGGCGCACGCCGCTGCTGCCGGAGCTGGATGCCAAGGCTCCGGCGAAGCCAACCGTGCGTGAACGCCACGATTTTTTTATTTTGAGGCGCGGGTGTGTCTGGATTCGGTACGTCCCACGTAGACGCAGCACTGTACCGCCACCGTCATATCACAGGCTTCCAGATTTGTGGATGATCCTAGTTCTCGGCGAGGGCAAAGACGCTGCGACGACGATCGTGCAAAGCAGTCGCGAGCACGTCAGGGTAATTGACGGCCGTGCCATATTCCACGGCAACACGAAGAAGTTCTCGCGAAACGGAGTAGTAATCTCGGCTAGGTGGGGAGGTCAACTCGATGAGAGACGTCTTCGTGTTGGCCCCCACTCTTATCGCCTTGGAAGCGCTAAACCTGCTGAGCACCGTCCGCTGCGCTCACGGGGCGCGGGGCGGTGCCGTCCTCGTGATTTCAAATGCCCCGAAATGCCCTCCCACTCTCTCGGCAGCGTTTAGTCGAGATCAAGCCATCATCAATCAAGATGATTACGTCATGGTTGGTATAGCTTAGGTAAAGTTCACGGCAGAAAGTACACGGATTAGCTACCTTAGTAATCCGATTTGCATATTGCGCATTTTGCTTTTTTCTCCCCGTTCTTTATTGGGTCTGCATTTGGCATATTCGCATCTGTACAAGGCATACTCAACTCATCGATCTCATCATCATGGCCGTGTAAGTGCGGTGTCTCTCACTTTATAATCGCAAAAGAAAGTGTGTCATTGGCAGAAATATATCGTGCCCCCTTTTGGTCCATTAAGTGCGACCGATCGATTGTATGGTTACTAGATCGACATAGGGAAACATTACAAGTTTTTCACCATTAATTTGAGATCAACATTAAGCTTTAGTGTAGTTAAAGAGGCAACGATGACACACACAGACACCTGGCTAGCTTACTAACTCAGTAATAATTTGACATTATTCATTTTTGAAGATTTCATGCAAAATTAACGAAGTCGTGCCATGAATGTTCTCTCAAGCTTCGCCCAGGCTGAGATATCATACCAATTTTAATCTCCTGTGAAATAGAAAATGGAGTTTCCATTCATTTGGTTTTATCAAAAACCAAAGTGTCCTATAAAAGCTAGCTCTCGTAAAAAGTCATTTTACTACAACTACTACCTTTTAGTAGTAAAGTCAAAAGAAAAGGTAATAAGGTGCCACTGGATACAGAACACGTAAATCGTGATAGTCATGCATTCAAATGGTTCAGAATGCATAACACATGAATACAAAATTACATTGAACAAATAGTGTGTGCGGTAGAACTTGATGCAACTGTGTTGTGCGGCCCAACAATGAATAGCAATTCTTTTAACGAATAAATGAATGGTGAGGAAAGTAAGATCAGAAAACAGCAAGGAAAAAGAATGTGAATAATAAACAACCACAGTTGTAAAAATAGGAACCGGTCACATCCATAACATTTGATTTTAGATAATGCCAACATCTTTATGACATTTTATTGGAGGGCATAGGGAGCGTTTGAAGAAATTTTGCAGACACATCCCAAAGTTCCAAGCAAACAATTTCATAAAAGAAATTCGTAGGGATCCTAATCCTCTCAAGTTCCCACAAAACCGTATAATACAGCAAAGGAACTTTTTTGTTTTTTTAACTAGCAAAGGAACTGGTGGAGCGGTTGCCTGCGTTCTGAGTTTACCGCCATCCATTGCCCGAGAGAAGAAAGGTGCTGGTTGTTATCGTCATTTCGCCTCAGCCCGTCTCCTTTTAAATACTCCCAAAATATCACTTCTCCTCGGAAAAGCAGAGAGTAGGGGAGAGCAAAAACCAGAGCACTCGGCATCGCATTTGGTACGCTCGCTGCTGGTCGCACGTACGAAGCCCACGCGTACCTGCCCCGAGGCACGTGCCCGAGCTCCCAGCGCGGGCGCGCTCCGGCGGCGATGACGCGGCGGTGCTCGCACTGCAGCAACAACGGCCACAACTCGCGCACCTGCCCCGCTCGCTCCGGCGGCGGCGGCGGGGTGAGGCTGTTCGGCGTGCGCCTCACGTCGGCTCCGGCGCCGGCGGCGATGAAGAAGAGCGCCAGCATGAGCTGCATCGCGTCGTCGCTCGGCGGCGGGTCCGGTGGCTCGTCGCCGCCGGCGGGAGGAGTAGGCGGCGGCAGGGGAGGAGGCGAGGGATACGTGTCCGACGACCCCGCGCACGCATCCTGCTCGGCGAATGGCCGCGCCGAGCGCAAGAAAGGTGAGACTTTTAAACGTCCATGGATTCCATTTCTCTGCTCACGTTGTTCTGTAGGGATTTCCCTCTTCCCGACGCATTTGTCGTTGGTGAATCGCCTCCGTGAACGAGCTTGTGTTTGTTTGCTTCTTTCGCACTCTTGCGTTCCGGTACATACCACCTCATGGATCATATGAAGCGCTGTGAGCTGTAGCCTGTAGGAATAGTTGTTTGGTAGTGCTACATTTTGATCTGAGTAAGGAGAAGGATGATATTTTTGTGAATCCCAAATCCTGATTACTTCGAATCCTCTACCGTTGTCTTCAAGAGTCGCGTTAACTATGAACTATTATTTGCATAGTACACTCGGATATACCCATCTCTCTCTTTTTGTTTTTCATCAGTTGTTCTTTCCCAAAATTTAGTAGATTCATATGCAACCAAAATGTCAGCACTGAATGTAATGTCAAAACCGCATAACCAGAGTCTTTTTGAGTTCAAATGTGGTAGGAGTAGGACCCTATTCCACTTGAGATGCAATCGAGCTTTCCACAGGAAATTAAAGAAAAAAAAATCAACCTTGTCCTGACATAAAATACTTTCGAGGACCTCCTATAGGAATCACGCTCCTTTTACTATCTTTATACTTGACTCAAAGTATTGGCCCTATTATTGTTGAGTCGGAACTCTTAGGAACCGTCCAGAATGGCCGACACAAATCAACTCAGCAAAATATCTTTTTCCCACCTGATTAAGCTACGTGGACATGTGCTTCACAATACCTGGATTGATCACATTCCACGAGAGTCAGTGGTTGGCCATGACTACAGAGCCCCACAAGTGCCTCCTTCATGTCTCTTTCACCTTTATTTTAATTATCTGATCCTGAAAGAATCTAGCCATATCAATTTCCAGTTACTTTGACGAGTCCTAAGCGTGCACCATATGTTTTTTAATGTTTCTGTATCGGTATAGATATGCTTTTTTATCTAGTAGTATCTTGCTAGTCGGTACATTATTGGCACTTGACTTGATAGAATATAGGGACCAAGCATCTTTACAGTTTACTTACAGGTTAAGTTACAGTATGTAGGATTGCTTGCAGTTTATTGCGTTTGGGTTGAATCAACTATACTAATGGTATGAGATGATGCATATTATTTTGCTTCCTTGTACTTGATGTTCCATTAGCTCTGCTAATGGTTATAGCATATGCAAATTATCTTGTTTACCACCCGTTCTTCTTCCTTAGATATAAATTGGATGGCATTTAACCATAGAGTCCAATTCAAGAGGTCATTTATAGAATTTATAACTATACATGTGCTTTAGGACATTATTTCTGGAAAATCGATGGAAAATTAGTGTTTAGCACTGACAATGTGGCTAAGCTAGCTGACCCCGGCGACTTTGCGTCCTGGCTTTGCCCTTGGTTAGGTAGTAAAGTTGGAATAGGGGAATGCATATACTGATGAAACTCATTTCTTTGATATAGACAATAAAGTTAGTAACTGAGATGTTACTTGTCAAGTTGTCATCGTGTTTGGCGTCGATGCAAAGTAGGGCTATCTGACTGGTTCTTCTGCATATTGTGTTTTTCATCATTTCATAGTAACAAATGAAGCATATTTGTGCAGAACTATTTTATCTATTTTGAAAACGTCTAAAGCAATAAGTATTATAAGGAATATGTACAAGCTTGAGCTTCCTACTGAAATACCTGAAAAGTGACAGCAATGTTGCATGCGGATTCTCAAGCATCCATTTATTGTCATGCTTAACATGAATGGAACACAACTACATGTCATGCGAAATCGATTGAGTAATGGGGTTTGGATGTTCAAATTCTGCTCATATGGAGGTTTTCCTTGACAATTGTCCACGTGAAGCGTATTCAACGTATAATTATCCAAAATTTGACCAATAAAAAAAAACTTGACTTGCGAGGCGTTAAGACATCCCCTGCCCCTGGACTTTTTTTTAACTAGAGAAGACCTCCTCACGCGAGTCGGGAAAACTCCCGAACCCTTGTCCCTCGCTTGTACAGTGGCACCGTGAACCATGTAAGACAACCAACGACCTGGGCCGGGCTTTAGACATGTGCTTTGGTGTAGGACAGACAAGGGGATTTTTGTTTAACCCCAACCTGAAATTCGGTCCCACTGGGAGTTGAACCCAGGACTTGAGTGCTACTAGAGCCACCTAACCAACTCAGCTAGAGGCGAGTTCACCAAAATTTTCAATGACATGCCAGTTCGCTTGTCTTTCCTATTTTGAAATTCACTAGGAAATCCTCCAGGTTTCGATTTGATAATTGCATAGGGTGGCAAAGTTCATTCTTTTAATGAAACTACCGATATGATGAGTAGTCTCTTGGGTGAGAGATGGATCTCAAAGTAATCATGTTAGTACTGTTTAATAAAATACTCCTCCGTTTCTTTTCTTTTTTTACGCCGGCCAGTTCACAAATTAACTGACTGACATCAACATTATAATAATATTATGATGGATAAGCTTCAAGCTTTTTCTTTTGTCAAATCCAAAAGGTCAAGTATGGTTTTCTGTAGTCATGCTGTGTGCACTGCTCAGCTTTCTAAGGATTACTATTGTGCTTCAGGTACACCTTGGACTGAAGAAGAACATAGAATGTTTCTGATGGGTCTGCAGAAGCTTGGAAAGGAGACTGGCGTGGGATATCTCGTAACTTCGTTGTTTCTAGAACTCCAACTCAGGTGGCCAGTCATGCTCAAAAGTATTTTATTAGACAAACAAACTCATCAAGACGGAAGAGGCGATCAAGCTTGTTTGACATGGTCCCTGAAATGGTATGCTGTTTTTTATCCTCTAATATAACAACGATATAATTTTTTTCTTTCTTGTACTACTTTACATAATATCCCATCACACAAAAAAGAAGAAGAAGAAAAGGTTATTGGATGGACTATCTTCATTACATGTTTTTATCCTAATCTCTGTGCTTCCTCATCTGCAGCCAATGGATGAGTCCCCAGCTGCCACTGAACAATTTCCTCTTCAAAATAATCAAGATGAGGCTACTGGTTCAAATCATTTGCCATTCCTACATGTTGGGCTACAGAAGGAACCAGATTTTGCTCAACAGCTACCAACTTTGCAGTCTGGGCAGTATGAGGAGTCTGAATTCTCAGTGCCTTCAAAGAACATACCTGCCAATTCTGAGATGAATCCCAGTCAACTAAATACCGTAACCGCACTGACTATGCCAGCATTCTGTCCAGCATTAGTCCCTGTTCCTCTGACTCTTTGGCCTGCAAACATTTCTAACGTGGACGATGTTGGCACCACCCATGAGATCCTAAGACCCACACCCTTGAAAGGTAAGGAGGTGGTTAAGGCAGATAATGTTGCTGGTATGTCTAAGCTCAGCATTGACGAGGCTAGCTCTGGCTCCATGGAACCTACTGCTCTTTCCCTTCAGCTTATTAGTTCAACGGATGCAAGGCAATCAGCGTTTCATGTGAGTCCACCGCGGACTCGACATGATCTAAGCAAGAGAAACAACAGTCCAATTCATGCAGTTTGATGAAGCATGAAATAGGCCCATTGGATCAAGTCCTGCAGATAATATTTATGATCCCAATGCGGCAATATCTCAGAATGTGAGCATGTACTTCAGTATCAACTTAGTTTTTCTGTTTTCAGCTTATGCTCCGTGTTATCGACAAATGTAGAGATACATATGTCAATGAAATAGCATATAGTTAATATCAGACTACATTGCTTCCTGATGGGACTTTACATGCATTGGAAAATCGGCTGTACATTTTGACACACAAGTGCTAGTTTTAGATGTTGATTTTTGACCACATATTTAAACTAAGCGAGTACATCGCGTTGTGTTGTATTTAAGTTTTTCAAAACTTCATGAGCCCAAAATACTTTTAGAATGATTTGGGTGGACTGGTTTTTACATTTAGCTTTTGTTAGAGTATATTTGGGGGATGTTAGAGTATATTTGGTAGTTTAGATATACGAATCATAGGCTGCCATATGTCTCGGGAGATGTCTTGCCCTCTAAGTCTTGTACTCTCATATATACCAGCCGAGATACACAATGCAATACAATCCTTCGGTCAAAAAAAAATGCAATACAATCCATCACATTATACAATTCTATTCCTTCGATTCTGGGTGGATCTACAGACGACAGGAAGACCATGATATTCATCTTGCAAGCACATTCTATAGCTTTTATGGGTAAAAGGATTCTGGGTGGATCTACAGATGGCAGGAAGACCATGATATTCATCTTGCAAGCACATTCAGCTGACTCTTCGCATTGATGCCATATCAACTGAGCTTAAACTAGAAACTTTATCCTTGCTTTTTTTAAGTGTGTTTTTTCCTGCTTAAGCTCTCGTGTCACATTTCTATGAACTTGCATTTTATTTTTTGCACGTACACTAAGTGTCTCTTTGGTGCAGCTCACGCACATGTTTTCCCCTCGGATTATGATATTGTAGCAACAGCGAAAATACTGTACATGTAAGCTGTTTTTGCACAACGCAGCAAATACCATCTTGTCTGACTTGGGAGAAAACAGCTTCGAAGCTACAGTTACAGTAAATCCAATGTACCATAAGCTGCCGCATGGGCCCTAACTATATCCTAATAAAAATTTTATAAATGAAAATGCACTATACCCGCAAAAAAATAGACCGAAAATGCACGGAGGGGCGTCGGTCCTAGGACGTGTTGTTTCGTCCTCTTGGGACGATCCCTTTCCTATGCACTATTACAACTACCCCACAGTATAATATTGAGCCAGAAAATGTTCTCTAATCACTCAAGTAATTACACAACGGGCTGTCCCGAATCAAACACACATCATCTTCTATTCTTCATCAGTCTTTTCAGGAACCTATGGCGCTGAATCCGAACCAGTATGAGGTGGCTCGTATAGATGTGTCTCCCATCTTTTTCTGCATAAGGAATTGAACCAAGCGAGCACCTTTTCACTGTGGTTAGCCATGTCATTGTTTTCTGGTTTTCCATCTCAGTTTGTTCCTTGGGAGTTTTGTTTTGAGTGAATTGCATGAAACACTAGGTTTTGGAGCCATATTGTCACATTGCACTAGGTTTTAGCATGTGTTTAACTTTACACTAGGTTTTAGGTCAAGAATTCCCACACACTCTAGCATTGAACATGATTACGTGATTTTGTGTCCACATGGCAACAACTCATGTAATTTGAGATAATTAAGACACTATCATAAACAAAATGAGGCACTTAAACATGAATTTTGTTCAATATAGGGGTCTTAAACCATCATCAATGGGGAAGGCATGTTTATTAACTACCTCATCAATTATGTTATAATTATTTTTCTCAATTCAAAAATTAGCATGCATTTTATCATATAATGATGTTGTGATCTCATCTAGATTACATTAGTAATCCCACTTAATTATTTTGTCAATGCACTATTGTCGGTGTTGTGAAACCGGCCGACAAGTAAATTTGTGTTTGGAGGGGATCGACGCTACTACTCGGATGGGCCTTGGATGATTTAGGAGAGCGTGGTTTATACTCGGTTCGGGCACTTGAAGCCCTACGTCCGATTCGAGGATTGTTCGTGTTTCGCCTTGTGAAAAGAGCTACAAAGGAGGCGAGGGAGGAGGGTTGCTCCAAGCCTCTCGTTTGCAATGTGCTCTAGAGGTGTGTCGATGAGTTCGATTAGCTCGATCCGTGGTCTCTCTTTTCTTGCGTGTGTGTGGGGTCCCTTTTATAGTCCAAGGGCCAGGCCACTTACAGGTGGGGTCGGAGTTACTACCTATCGTCCCAAGCGGGGTCGGGGCCGTCGTGCACTACCCTCGCTCGCATGCGGGCCGCTTTGGGCGCTCCGGTCGTGCGGCGTACGGTTAGTCTTGATTGGTAGCGCCGGAGTCAATGCCACGCTCGTCATCGTGGCAGCCGTCTCGTCGCATGGCGGTCTCCATCCATCACTCCCGTTCATCATGGCTCCGGCAGAGATGGTGTTGACGCCTCCGTCTTGTCATCGTGCCGGGGTGTCGAGCGACGCGTGAAGATGAGACAAGAGGAGCTGCGCTGATCTCACCCAATCCTCGTGGATTGGTGAGTTCCTCGAGCGGAGTTATGGCGATCCTCGTTCACCCGTGAGGCTTAAGCCATTTGCCTCCGAGTCGGGCGAGGCGGGGATCGCCGAGCCCGCCCGAGTCCCGAGCTCGGGCGGGGCGGAAGTGGTGCACCCGCCCGACCCGGAGCCGGGCGAGGCGGAGGCCGCGGGCCCGGCTTTCGTAGCCTTCGTAGGCCTAGGCGGATGTCGTTGGTCAGCCACGGGACGGATTACGGTGCTATTGTCCCGTCAATCGCCTCGGCCTCCGTCCCGGCCACGATGCCATCATGGGCTTGGTAATGATCACGCTGCTCCGCAGCTGAGCTAGCGCTAGCGTGCGGCGCCGCGGAACGGGACGGGTAGGCACTGCGCCGGCCACATCACGTCATGTTGGTGAAACGAGTTCCCGTGCGCTCGTAATTGCGCCTACCGCCTGCCGCAACTCCTCCCCTATCCGGTGGGTGAGGTCGCTTCTCCGCGAAGCAAAGGCAAACGCGGCAGGGATTGCGGTCCCACCCGACGCCGAGCCGGGCGAGGCGGAGATCGTGGGCCCGCCCGACCCAGGGCTCGGACGAGGCGGAAGTCGTGGACTTCGCCCGACTCGGGCTCGGGCGAGGCGGAAGTTGTGGGCCTCGCCCGACTCGGGCTCGGGCGAGGCGGAGTTGTGGACCTTGCCCGACTCGGGGTCGGGCGAGGCGGAGGTTTCGGGCCCCACTTCCGTATCCTTTACGCGTACAAGACGGAGCTGTTAGCCGGATTAAGCACCCCGATTAGGGTTCCCTAATCTAGGTACTCCGACGCAGGCCCCGAGCCTTGGCGGCGGCCGGGGGCAAATGGTCGCCGTCGAGGCTTTTCCCGACAACTCCTTAGATTTTTCCGTGCGTTTGTTTTCTCGTGGGTGCGCGCGAGCGCACCCGCCGGGTGTAGCTCCCGAGCCTCGGGGCAAGTAGAATACTTGCGCCGAGGGTTAACGATTTTGAGCGGTTTTATCGTTTATTCGCGAAAGCGAGCCCCCGAGTCTTCGCTCGTTGCTCGGATCCGTCCGAGGGCTGTTTCGTCTTTTTATTTCGTTCACACCCGCGCATCTTTGCGATAAGATGAGGCGTGCAGTGAGCGGCCACGTCATTCCTCGATGGTTCGATGCGTGGTGCTCGTTTAAGCTCCAAACGGGAATGTCCGAGTGATGGCCTCGGCTTGCCCTTAGCGGGGATCCGACGGAGACTAGCGGGAGTCGGCCTCATTCATATCCGAGTGCCTCGTCTTTTGTGATTTCCGACCCTTTCGATCGGGGTCGGCGGGCTCGTTGTCCTCCCTTCGCGGGATTCAAGATCACGGCTTTTTCAACTCGGACTCGGACGCCGTCGCAGAGGCCCATTGTGCTACGGTGCACGGGTGTTGATCGCTAAGGATCCCTCTCCGACAACCCCTCACTTACTTTTGTCCAAGGGCGGCGTCCGAACCCTTTCGCCGGGCCGCCCTTCGAACCCTCGGGTTGGAAACCGGGCGTCAGTGGCGTTTTCATCCCCTAGCCTTATTTACTCGCGGGCCTTATGGGATTCCAAGCCCAATCGGCCCGTCATCGGCGCCGTCGAAGCGCAACGGTTCGCCTCCCATGACGGCGCGCATCTCGCGGCGGTTCGTCGTAGATGCGAAATTTGCGTTCGCATTATGGCTCCGCGTCGGGCGCGTGCGGCGGCCTCTTCGGTTCCCGCACCCGGTTAAATCGCGGAACAGTAGAGGTGCGGGAGTCGAGGCGCCGCGGGGGCAATTGACATGACCGCTATTTAAAGGAAAGGGGGACGCATCCGGTTACCTCTCTCTCACCCCGCGCTCGCAAAAACTCATCCCCTTCCTTTGTTCTCGCGTGCTCCGTCGACTCGCCTTTCTTCGCCGCGTCCGCCGCCGCTCGCCCTTCCTCACTTCTCCCCAATCCACCGTCGCGCATCCGATCCGAGCCCCTGCCATGGCGGATTGGACTCCGTCCCGCCGCACCGTCGGGTCCCTTGAGGCCCTTGTCGCGCGTGGACTCCTCGATGCCGCGCACCGACGCCATGGAGTGGCCGGTGCCGGGAATGAGGCCCTGCGCGGCGCCGCCGGACGGCCACGTCGTCTCTTTCCGCCACTTCCACGAGCGCGGCTTGGGAATGCCGCCTCACCCTTTCTTCCGCGGCATCCTCCACCATTACGGGCCGGAGCCGCAGCACCTCAACCCTAACTCCGTCCGAGCACCTCGCCGCCTTCGTGGCGCCGTGCGAGGGCTTCCCGGGGATCGCCCCCACTTCAGGCCGTTCAAGCACTTCTTCGATTGCCGCTTGGTGACGAAGAAGGACACGGCCGGGAACCCTCGCGCCGTCCCCATCGGCAGCGCCGCCTTCCGATCGCGGGGCGGCCGGTCCAGAAGTACATCTCCATCGCCCTCACCGACTCCAACAAGGGCTGGCACGAGCAAGTGGTTCTACCTCAGGAACACCGCTGCCACACCCCTCCCCGAGTTCACCGGCAACCTCATCACCGCCGCGCGGAGAAGTGGCACTTCGGGGTGCCCGGCGACGAGAAGAGGGGGATCGTCGCGTCTGCTGGAGGCGGTCGAAGCGCTCGACCAGGCCGGCGTGACCTGGCGTTGGAGTGATTGGCTCCTACCACCTGCGCCGGCTTGCACCGCCGCAGCCCGGCGTCGGATGATGTCGGAGATGGGAAGTGACTTCGCTCGGGAGGGAACTCCGCATGGTGGACCCCGGGCGGACCCTCGGATTTCGCTCCGGGAGTTGAAGGCCCGACTCGCGGAGGCGATGTCGAAGACGGCCGCCGCGTGGGACCGGCTTGATTGGCCGGTTCCCAATCACCCACCAATGCTCCCGCACAGGGGGCGATTTTGTTTGTAAGTTTTTAGTCTCTGCCTTCGGCTAAGTCGGTCTTAAGTTCCGACCTCTCTTACTTTTCTAATTTCCGTGTTGCGAGAGAGGTTTGCAATTTATTCCTTCCCGGCCCCATTGCCCGAGGATGCCGACGTCCGGCCATCAATCGGGCGCGCGCCGAGGAGCTGAAAGCTCGAAAGGATGCCAAGAAGGCTAGGAAGGCGGCGCGGCAACAGCGGAAAGCGGAGAAGGAGCGCCGGCGCCGTTCGGGCCGGATCGTCATCTCCGAGAGCAGCAAGACCGACTCCGACGACAACGATTGGGGTGACGACGAGGAACTCGTCGACATGTCCTCTCCCATCGGCGAGCTCGCCGAGGAGGAGGACATCGAGCGAGGCCCGACTCGGCCGGCCCCTCTCGGAAGTGGGCCCCGCCGGACGACGCCGGCACGTCGCTCGCCGGTCCGAGCCGGGAAGGAGCGCCGGGCTCCCCGCAGCCGAGGCGCATGCCGGCGCCGCAGCCGCCGACTTCGGCGCCCACCACCACCACAACGCCGACCGCCCGCCGCCGTGCCCGGGGTCGCGGCCCCGATCTCCGCGATCGTCACCACGCCGCCCTCGCCGCCCACACGCCAGGTCCCCTTGGCGACGACCATGGCGGGGGCGATGATGGCCTCGCCGCCGCGGTGACGTCGACCGTGGTGACCGTAGCGCCGGTAATGCTGGGACGGGAGGGCTCACCTCGTCGGCGATGGCAGCTGGACGGCCTCCGCGGCGCCATCGGCGTCCGTCCGTGCGCCGGTGACGATGGCCTCAGCGGCTTCGCCGGGTCGGTTCGTGCGCCGGTGACCGCGCCCGCCGGCGGCTCGCTCCGGCGGTGGCCGCAACCCCGTCGGGTCCGAGTACGGCCGCGCCGGCCTCCACGACCTCTTTCATCTCGCGGCGCCGAGGCCGGCGACGACGCCGAGTCTCTCGGCGACGTCGGCCCCGCGACAGCGGCGCCGCCGAGTGCCCCGGGCGGCTCTTGGCAAGAGGCAGCGTGAGGGCCTTGGGTCGGCGGTCATCCGCCACCCAAACGACAACCGTACCGGTAAGCGTTGCTTCCTTCCTCGTCTTTCCTTCTTTCTTGTCTTTCGGTTTGTTGACTTGCGCATCCCGCAGGGGTCCGTTGGCCGGGCTCGGAGCAGCTCGGCCCTAGGGTCGGGGGCCCCGCTGCGCCATCCCCGGCAGCCCCTCGCCGGCAAGCACCGTGGGGGCGGCCGGAGACGCGCGGCGCCAACTACGGCCATGGTGACGGCGGCGCCGCGCTCCGCGCCGTTCCCGCCGCAGGGACCTCCGCCGAGCTCCTCCGCCACGCCGCACCGGCCCGGCGCCGGAGCCGGGGGTCGTGCACGTTGTGGGGCCCCAAGGGCGGACGCACACGTTTGACGAGCCGGCGGAGCGGACCATTTGGGGCGCGTTCCGCCGCGATCGCGGCCAGGCCGCCGACGTCTTGGGCGCGGCGCTCCATCTCGTCGGGCCGCCGGCGGAGCCGGCCGAGGTGAGCGCGAGTTCGTTCCTTCGCGGAATATCGGTCTTTTTCGCTTCGCTCATGATTTTGTCCTCCTTTTCGCACTCGGATATGATGAGCCGGGCCAAGCATGCCTCGCATCCGTTTCCAAGAAAGGGAACGGACCCGCCTTGATCGGGAGGCGCGAGCGCCACGCGAGCAGAGCCCTCGGAGCCGTCCGAGAGGCCGAGGATGCGAAGAAGGAGAGGGCCGAGGCGGCCAGGGTGGCGGCCGAGGCCAACGATGCGCGGAGGACGGCCGAGTCCCGCCTCGGCCGAAGCCATCAAGAGGGCCGAGGCGGCGGAAGAAAGGGCCAAGAAGGCCGAGTCCGATGCCGCGAACGCTCGTCGGGTGGCCGAGTCCCGCCGGCCGAGGTCCAAGCGGCAGTGGTGAGGGCGTTGAAGGCGGAGGAGGACGCGGCGAGCGCGCGCGAGGCGACGGACACCGAGCGCAAGCTCAAGGAGGCCGTCTCCCAATCGGTCTCCAAGCTCACTTCCCAACTTTCGACGTTGGAGAGTGAGGTTAACCGTAAGTTTTGTTTCTCATCCCTCCTCCTATTTTGCTTTTGATTGGTGTCATGTCTCATGATTTCTTCTTCCTTTTCATTTTCGTAGCTCAAGACGGACCTGGACGGGCTGCGGCAGGAAGAAGTTCGGCTCGACCGAATCCGCATCGGTGCCGAGTTCCTCTCGCAACGAGCTGGAGGTGCCACAGCCGCCCGGGACCACCAATTTGGAGCCGCGCCTTCTCTCCATCGCCAACCGCTTTGGTGCTCTGCGGCGTGAGAGTTTTGAAGCCGGGTCCCGTGGACTCGGTACCGGAGCAGACACATTTCGAGGACAACCTTGACCTCGACATGCTTGCGCGGCTAGGCATGGTGCCCGCTTCTCCGAGCAGGAGATCGAGGACATGAAGAGGAAAGCCGCGCCGATCGCCGCCAAGCTTGCCGAGCTCCTCGCCTCGCGCGCCTTCCCGCCGCCGTCGTCGCCGCATGACGAGTAGATGATGTAGTGTGTTAGTAGAGTCGGCCGAGTGGCCGTAGGTCGAGCTCGGCCAGGTGGCCAAGATATAAAGAACTCGCTTATTTTGTAAACAAGTTATCCGTTTTAATTTCGTTTCGAAATTTCTCACATGTTCCCCTTTCGTGGCTTCCTTCTCATTCGGACCGTCTAGTAGCCTAAGATTCCTCATTCGATTGATCGGTGACTTAGGCCGCTCTTAGCCGCCGGGCGTCGTAGTCCCGAGTCGGCCGCCGGATCGGCCGAGTAGTCGTTGGCGTTCCAGGTCCCGTCCGAGTTGGACTTGCACTATGGGATTAGACTTCGTTCAAAATTTTAAACTCTTGCCCTTTCGTGGCTCCTTTCTCTTTCGGACCGCCCGCTTGCTTTAGATTTTTCATTCGGGTGATCGACAACTCGGGCCGCTCCTAGCTCGTAGAGGCGTCGGAGTCCCGAGCCGACCCGGCCGGACCGGCCGAGCCATCGTCGCCGCTTAGGTTCTCGTCCAAGTCAGGCCCGCACCGAGGGATTTTCGTGTGAGTTCCGCAGCCGTGGGCACAACCGGGACCCGCACACGGCCTCCTTTGCGCACCCGCCGGTGGAGCCCCGACTCGGGAGAGCCTGAGCCGGCGGCCGGCAAATTTGGACTTATTCGTTATTTGTCGAAAACAAGAAAAAGAGAAAGGTTTGATCTTTATATTTTTTTTGCATAGATAACTCGAAACAACAAGCTAAGGGTAAAAGCGACGTAGCTGCTCGATGTTCCATGCGTTGGTGAGCACGTTTCCGTTGGCGTCCTTGAGCTTGTACGTGCCGGGCCTGAGCACCTCGGCTACCGTGTAGGGCCCCTCCCATGGCGGAGTTAGCTTGTGCCGGCCTTGATTCCCCCGGAGGAGTCGAAGGACGAGATCGCCGGGCTCGAAGGCGCGCTTCTTGACCTTGCGGTGGTGGTAGCGGCGGAGTGCTTGTTGGTATCCGGCTGAGTGCAGCAGTGCAGCTTCCCTTGTTTCGTCGATTTGGTCCAGCCGCATCTTCGAGATAACGCTTATTGAGTTCCGGATCGAAAACTTGCACGCGCGGAGCTCCATAATCCAGATCTCGTAGGTAGCACGGCCTCAGCCCCGTACACCATGAAGAAGGGAGTGTGACCCGTGGCTCGACTCGGCGTCGTCCTCGTGCTCCACAACACCGCACCGAGCTCTTTCGCCCATTTCCCGGCAAATGTTCCGAGTTTGCTGAATATCCGGGTTTCAATCCTTGGAGGACCATGCCATTTGCGCGCTCACACCGCCCGTTCGTTTGGGGGTGTGAGACGGCCGACCGATCAACTCGGATGCCCCGGTGGTCGCAAAAGTTTAGGAACTTTTTCCCGTAAACTGCGTACCGTTGTCGGTGATGATTGTGTTTGGGACTCCAAACCGATGCACTATGTCGATGAAGAATTTTACGGCCCGGTCCGAGTCGATTTTGCCTATCGGCCTTGCCTCAATCCACTTGGAGAACTTGTCCACGGCGACAAGCAAGTGGGTGTAACCTCCCGGTGCCTTTTTGAACGGGCCGACCAGGTCTAGGCCCCACATGGCAAACGGCCATGTTATGGGGATGGTTTGCGGGGCCCGGGCCGGCTCGGTGTGTTTTACGTGCGTAATGCCGACACCCTTCGCAGTGCGCACGACTTGTTCAGCGTCGGCGATCGCGGTCGGCCAATAGAAGCCATGTCGGAAAGCGTTGCCAACGAGACTTCGTGGTGCGGCGTGATGTCCACACGTTCCACCATGGATGTCCCGGGCGCCCGCTTACCCTCGTCGAGAGGGACGCAGCGTTGGAGGACGCCGGTGTGCCCCTTTTTGTATAACTCATCGCCGATCACGACAAAGGTTTTGGCGCGTCTGGCGCAGGCGGCGCGCTTCCATGACGTCGGGGGCAATTTTTGCCGCAACGGATAGTCGAGGTAGGGCTGCCGCCGATCATCCGCCGACTCGGGCGCAGCTCCCGAGTCCCCTTCAGGGTCGGGAGTCGGATCGACCGGACCCGCCGTGTCGTCGTTGGCGCCAAGCTCGACGACCAGGACCTCCGCGGCCTCGATCGGAGCCGGCTCTTGTTCTCCCTTTGCAGTGGTCGGCCGCCGTTGGCTCCTTGATAGACGGCTCATCCCGGTCGCAAGCAAAAACGCCTTCCGCGTTGGCAGCCGATTGGATCCCATCTTGGCTAATGAGTCGGCCGTTTCATTGTCCCGCCGAAGGACATGTTTGACTTGGAATCCATCGAACTTTTCTTCAAGACGGCGGATCTCGCTGCAGTAAGCCGCCATCTTCGGTTGGTGCAAGTTGACTCGTTCATCACCTCGATCCACGACGAGCCGGGAATCGCCGAAGGCTTCGAGCCTACGGATCCCCGGGTCAATCGCTGCCTTCATGCCGTTAGCGTGGCTTCGTACTCGGCCACATTGTGAGAGGCTGGAAAGTTGAGTCGGATGACGTATTGCATGCATGCACCTCTCGGCGAGATGAGCTGCCATCCGCCGCCGGCACCCCTCTTCGTGAGGGAGCCATCGCAAAGTGCAGCCGCCAATGATCCGTTTCGCCCGGAACCACGTGCAACCGGCCTCTCGTCCACTCGGCTATGAAATCTACCGTAGTGTGTGATTTTATGGCGTATGGGTGCGTGTACTCTATACCCCGGTCCATTAATTCTAGCGCCCACTTCGAGATCTTTATCGCTACCTCCGGATTACCCAAGATTTCAGCAAGCGGGAAGGAGGAGACGATCGTTACCGGATGAGAGTCGAAATAGTGCCGAAGCTTGCGCCGAGTGACGGTCGGCGCGTACAACACCTTCCGGATCTTTGGCCACCTTGTCTTGCAGTCGGAGAGGACTTCGCGCGACGTAGTAGACCGGCCGTTGCACCTTGAGCGCCTTTCCCGGCTCGTCACGCTCCACTACCGCGCCGTACTCACCACCTGATTTGTTGCAGCTATGTAGAGCAGCAAAGGCTCCTTCTCGACCGGCGAAGTCAAAATCGGGCGCTTGAAAGTTTGGCTTTGAGGTGGTCGAGGGCCTCCCGCGCCTCGGCTGTCCGGACGAAGTTGTCCGACTTCTTGAGCGGACGGTAAAGTGGCAGCCCCTTTTCTCCGAGCCGGAGATGAAACGGCTTAGCGCCGCGAGGCAGCCGAGAAGTCTTTGCACGCCCTTTACGTTTTTTATCGGCCCCATCTTCGCGATGGCTTCGATTTTCTCGGGATTGGCTTCGATGCCACGCTCGCGAGACGCTCGTATCCCAAGAGCATCCCCTTCGGGACCCCAAAGACACATTTCTCGGGGTTGAGCTTGACTCGTTGGCTCTCGACCGCTGGAACACGGCTTCGAGGTCGGCGACTAGATCGTCGGTCCGAGTGGACTTGACTACAATGTCATCCACATATGCCCGCACAATGCGTCCGATGAGGTTACCGAAACATTTGATCATGCAGCGTTGGTATGTGGCTCCCGCATTTTTTAACCCGAACGGCATAGCGATGTAACAATGACGTGCCGAAGGGTGTGATGAACGCGGTGGCCTCTTGATCACCAATCCTTAGCGGAATTTGATGATAACCCGAATAGGCATCTAGGAAACACAGGGTTTCGCACCCCGCGGTCCAGTCAACTATCCGGTCTATGCGAGGCAAGGGAAACGGATCCTTTGGGCACGCCTTGTTGAGACTCGTGTAGTCAACGCACATTCTCCATTTCCCGTTTTCTTCCTTACAAGTACAGGGTTGGCAACCCATTCGGGATGGTACACCTCTTTGATGAAGCCGGCGGCGAGGAGCTTCGCTAACTCTTCACCGATTGCCCGGCGTTTCTCCTCGTCGAAGCGGCGGAGTCGTTGCTTGACCGGTTTCGATCCCGGCTTGATGTTGAGGGAGTGCTCGGCGATGTTCCTAGGGATTCCCGACATATCCGAGGGCTTCCACGCGAAGATGTCCTTGTTGGCGCGTAGGAACTCGACGAGCGCGCTTTCCTATTTGTCGGAGAGCGCAGACCCGATGATGACCTTCTTCCCCTCGGGGTCGGCAGTGGTCGAGGGGCACCATCTTGGTGTCTTTGGCCGGCTCGAAAGAGCCGATCGCCTTCTTTGGGGTCGGCGTGTCCTCCGACTCCAAAGTCGCGACCTGTGGGAAGTCGGACTTGTTGATGAGCGCCGCAGCCAGCTCGCAGCACTCCACCTCGCACTCGTAAGCACGCTGAACCGACGTGTTCACGGTGATGATCCCCTTCGGACCCGGCATTTTGAGCTTGAGGTAGATGTAGTTGGGAACGGCCATGAACTTCGCGTAACATGGTCGCCCGAGGATGGCGTGGTACGCGCCGGGAAGTCCACCACGTTGAAGGTGAGGGTCTCGGTGCGGTAGTTGATCGGCGTGCCGAAGGTGACGGGCAAGTCGATTTGCCCAAGCGGCACGCCCGTCTTTCCGGGCACAACCCCGTGGAAGGGCTCGCCCGATGGCCGGATCCGAGAGCGGCCGATCCCCATGGCATCAAGAGTCTCTCGCATACAAAACATTCGCGACCACTACCCCCATCCATCAGCACCTTAGTCGGTCGTTTGTTGCCGACGATGGGGTCGACGACGAGCGGGTAGCGTCCGGGTCGGGGAACGCGCTCGGGTGGTCGCCGCGGTCGAACGTGATTGCCGCGTCGGACCACTTGAGGTAGGTCGGGGTCGCAGGTTCGGCGGCGTAGACCTCGCGCCGCTCCTCGCTTCGGTGTCGCCCGGAGGAGCCGGTCCTCCCGCCCCCGAAGATCATGAGGCAGCCGGTGGTTTGCGGGAAACCGCCGTCCGCGTCCTTGTCGTCGCCGTCGTCGTTCTTGGGGCCGGGGTTCTTGGGGTCGAACTTCCTCGCCTTCGTGCCCGGGAACTTGAGCATCAGCCCGCAGCTCCTTGAGGGCGTGGTTGACGGGTCGGCCGTGGTTGGGACACGGCGCCTCCAGCATCTTCTCGAAGTGCTGGCCCTTGCTCGCCGTCGTCGCAGCCGGCTTCTTCGGCTTGCGCTCGGCGGCGGCGACGAAGTTGGTGTCGCGGCGGCACCGGTCGCCGCTCTTCCTCTCGCTTCGCTTCTTGTCATGCGGGGAGGACGGGCCCGCACCGGAACTCTCGTTCCGCTTCGCCTTGCCCTTGGCTCGATGAAGGAGGGCATCCACGGCGTCTTCTCCGGAGGCGTGGCCGGTTGCCACGTCGAGTAGCTCCTTGACGGTGCGCGGGTTGTTGCGGCCGAGCTCATGCACCAGCCCCTCGTTGTTGGTGCCGGCGATGAACGCCGAGATCACCTCTGCGTCGGCGAGGTTGGGGAGCGTGTTGCACTTGCGGGAGAAGCGCTTGACGTAGTCCCTCAAGGACTCGTCCGCCCGCCGCCGGCAGGTCCCGAGGTCCCACGGGTTCCCGGGCGCGTGTACGTGCCTCGGAAGTTGCCGATGAAGGCCTCCTCCGAGTCCCACCAATCGTGGATCGAGCCCTCCGGGAGGTGCTCGAGCCACATCCCGGCCGAATCGGCCAAGAAGAGTGGTAAGTTGCGGATGATGAACCGCTCGTCGGTGGCGCCGCCGCTTGGCATGCCGGGCGGTAATCCTCCGGCCATAATGCGGGGTTCGTCTCCCGTTGTATTTGGTGATGCCGCCGGGGGCCGGAATCGCCGGGGCACCGGAACCCGCCGAATGGCAGCCCAAAGGCCTTGGGCCCCGTCATAACCGGAGGTTTGTCCTCCTCCGGTCGAACCGTCCTCCGCGCCGGGGCGTACCCGTGGTCCTCGGCTTCGCGCCTTGGAGCGCGGTTTTGTTCCCGACGCCGGCGGTCGTGGTATCGCGTGCGTCGCGCGACTCGCCCATCCGCCGCCGAACCGACGGCGAGTTCCCGGTTCCGCTTTGCTCGCCGGTTGGGTGGGCCGAACCGTTCGGTCCCCGGGCCGGCTTGGCGTGTGGTAGGAGGCACCGGCCTCTTTCCGCCGCGCGGCGGAGCTTTGCTCACGCTCGGCCCGTTGGACGGCCGCTAAGTCCAGGAGGTTTCTGACCTCCTCTTGGATCCTCCGCCGGTCCTCGTCGACCGGTTGCGGAAGCGCGCGGATCGGTGTCGCGGCCGCAGCCACGTTCCGGCCGGGCCTCTCGTACCCGGGAGCGAGGTGGTTTGCCTCGTCCAGGATCCTTCTTTGGGCTTCGCGCCCACGCCGGCGAGCGAGTTCGCGCCGCGCTCGGCGCCGCGCCACCTCGCACTCGAGGCGTTCGCGCTCCTCCTTTAATCGCCGCTCGGTCTCTCGCGACCTCGCGTCGGCGTCGGAGCAGCTGCTCTAGGTCGTCCTCCTCCCGGGGCTCGGGGCTTCCCGGAGGGGTTTGTTGTTGTGGCACCGCGGCGTGCGGCTGTGCGTTCCTCGCACCGCCGGCGTTCACCGCCGCGGACGGCGGCGCTACCTCAGCCCGGGAGTCCAGCGGCCGCCGGGGCCGCACGGCCCGTGTCGTTGATGCCGTCTGTGTCGCCGGTGTCCCCGTCCTCCACCATCATACACTCCCCGCGAGGGGTGGTGGCTGCCGGTATCGGATCCACCGCCGCAGTCCGTCATGCCCGCGAGCCCGCGCCGGCGGACACGGCGGGAAAGTGGTGTGGAGACCGGGAGGTCGGCGGGAGAACGCGCGACAGTGCTCCCGGCTCCGGTCACGATGAACTCCAGTGCTCCCGAAGGTCACGAGGGCGCCTCGAGTCCGCCGACGGTGTGGCTCGCCATCTTCAAGATCGTCGAACGCGTCGAGGTCCCCTACCCGGCGCGCCAACCGCTCGGTGTTGTGAAACCGGCCGACAAGTAAATTTGTGTTTGGAGGGGATCGACGCTACTACTCGGATGGGCCTTGGATGATTTAGGAGAGCGTGGTTTATACCGGTTCCGGCACTTGAAGCCCTACGTCCGCTCCGAGGATTGTTCGTGTTTCGCCTTGTGAAAAGAGCTACAAAGGAGGCGAGGGAGGAGGGTTGCTCCAAGCCTCCGTTTGCAATGTGCTCTAGAGGTGTGTCGATGAGTTCGATTAGCTCGATCTCGTGGTCTCTCTTTTCTTGCGTGTGTGTGGGGTCCCTTTTATAGTCCAAGGGCCAGGCCACTTACAGGTGGGGTCAGAGTTACTACCTATCGTCCCAAGCGGGGTCTGGGCCGTCGTGCACTACCCTCGCTCGCATGCGGGCCGCTTTGGGCGCTCCGGTCGTGCGGCGTACGGTTAGTCTTGATTGGTAGCGCCGGAGTCAATGCCACGCTCGTCATCGTGGCAGCCGTCCTGTCGCATGGCGGTCTCCATCCATCACTCCCGTTCATCATGGCTCCGGCAGAGATGGTGTTGACGCCTCCGTCTTGTCATCGTGCCGGGGTGTCGAGCGACGCGTGAAGATGAGACAAGAGGAGCTGCGCCGATCTCACCCAATCCCCGTGGATTGGTGAGTTCCCGAGCGGAGTTATGGCGATCCTCGTTCACCCGTGAGGCTTAAGCCATTTGCCTCCGAGTCGGGCGAGGCGGGGATCGCCGAGCCCGCCCGAGTCCCGAGTCGGGCGGGGCGGAAGTGGTGCACCCGCCCGACCCGGAGTCCGGCGAGGCGGAGGCCGCGGGCCCGGCTTTCGTAGCCTTCGTAGGCCCAGGCGGATGCTCGTTGGTCGCCCACGGGACAGATTACAGTGCTATTGTCCCGTCAATCGCCCGGCCTCCGTCCCGGCCACGAGCCATCATGGGCTTGGTAATGATCACGCCGCTCCGCAGCCTGAGCTAGCGCTAGCGTGCGGCGCTGCGGAACGGGACGGGTAGGTACTCGCGCCGGTCACATCACGTCATGTTGGTGAAACGAGTTCCCGTGCGCCGTAATTGCGCCTACCGGCCTCGCCGCAACTCCTCCCCTATCCGGTGGGTGAGGTCGCTTCTCCGCGAAGCAAAGGCAAACGCGGCAGGGATTGCGGTCCCACCCGACGCCGAGCTCGGGCGAGGCGGAGATCGTGGGCCCGCCCGGACCCGTGGTCGGACGAGGCGGAAGTCGTGGACTTCGCCTCGACTCGTGGTCCGGCGAGGCGGAAGTTGTGGGCCTCGCCCGACTCGGGCTCGGGCGAGGCGGAAGTTGTGGACCTTGCCCGACTCGGGGTCGGGCGAGGCGGAGGTTTCGGGCCCCACTTCGTATCCTTTACGCGTACAAGACGGAGTCGTTAGCCGATTAAGTACCTCGATTAGGGTTCCCTAATCTAGGTACCCGACAACTATATTGTACATTCCACCTGTTACATTATAACAAAATTGGTTAAATCACCAACCTGCCTACACATTAAGTCCGAGTCCAAGAATTAATCTCCCTAAATATTCTATTATCCGGTTTTTATTTGGGTCCAAGGCCTTTCCATACTATTCAGTGCTAAAAATTGTTTTTTTTTCATGGGTGAGAGGGGGCCACGGCCCACTTTGGCCACCATAAAGCTTCGCCTCTGTTATGAGTGTACCAAAAACAGATGCTAAGTATGACAGCAGGCCCAAAAAGGTTATCTATTCTATTTTCGTCCACCGCCAGTGATACTGCGTCATGGTGCCCTTTCTCTTTTTTTTTTTCTTTTCTCCTTTTTTTTGCGACAACACAACTCTTTCTTCTAAGCAATACTATATTTGTCATATTTTTTTGTTATAAAGCTGACTCTGATCTGATACATTAAACGGATGAACTGTCAGTTATGTATTATGTGGCATAAAAACTATGGTGGCTGTAAAAAAATGAATGAACATGTTATAAATATTATCATGTGAACACTGGAATTTTAAGGATAAATTAATAAATTCCTACGCTAGCTCCAATTGACTTGTGGATGCAGTGCATCCTCTCTCCAGGATTAGTAATTATATGAGAATGGCACTGTATGTGCTTAACAATAACTCTGCTTCTACAGTTTGATTCTTTTTTCCATGCCCTATACTATTTTGTAGTTTGAAAAATATTTATTCAACCAATTAGGCTGCTAATGCTAAGTTGTTGACTTCAATTTATGAGGTGACTCTGATCTGATACATTAAACTGATGAAACATCAGTTATGTATTATGTGGCATAAAAACTATGGTGGCTGTAAAAAAAATGAGTGAAAAAACATGTTATAAATATTATCATGTGAACTGGAATTTTGAGGATAGATTAATAAATTCCTACGCTCCAGTTGACTTGTAGATGCAGTGCATCCTCTCTCCAGGATTAGTAGTTATATGAGAATGGCACTGTATGTGCTTAACAATAACTCTGCTTCTACAGTTATGCTTGATTCTTTTTTCCATGCCCTATACTATTTTGTAGTTTGAAAAATATTTATTTAACCAATTAGGCTGCTAATGCTAAGTTGTTGACTTTAATATCGATATATTGTGCTTGCTGCAGTCGTTAACATATCAGTTTCGTCAAACAAACACGTCATATAGTTTATTGCAGAGTATGTTATCTATATAAATATGCCTGAGGAAGAGTTGACCTCTTTTATTTAGGTGAATGATGAGTTGACTTAGTGACAGTGCATAAACTTAAGATCTGAAACTGCCATGTGTTAGAATTTGTTTCAAACCGTTATTTATGCACAGATAACGACGTCAATGGGACAGATGAAATGAATCGGCTGATTTGATGGAGGAATGAAACATAATTTCCGCAGTGCTCTTCCTACATTATTTGGAATACTCAGTTCCTAAAGCCGGCCTCCAACCAGGATCAACATAATACATATTTCGACTTCACGTGCAGGCAACGGCCGGCGAAAGAAAAGGCATATATAAGATGAGCGTACCAGATCATGGAAGAGTGAAGATTAGCAAGGGAACAAATGTCAACTCCATGATCAATTCAGGATACTCTTGCCAAATTTTAAGACATTACATGACAATCTACTTTGTTAGATCGTAACAAGACCTTCTTTCTTTAGTTGCAACTGAATTCAACCCTGAAATTTGGCAATACCATTTGCTGCCAACCGGATCTAGAAACGTGCACATGCACCAATGCGGAGTCAATATTTTTGACAAGAAGCCACAGATTCAAAGGAAACTAAACTCATTCTAGGATCGCGGCACCCTGCAAAATATTTCTTGACAGCAGCAAGAGCACGATTTGATTTGATCCGAAATCTCACGGAATCCGTGGTGTGACGAGAGTGCAGTGCTCCCGAATCGTCCCAGAATATGACCACTGAATTGAGTACGTCAAAGCACGATTGGAGCAGGATTACATTGCCGTAGATTAGTGCAAGCTAAGCACGGCCGTGTCAAACAAGCAAGTTCTAAATGGCCTGTCCATGGTCGTCACGTGCGATCTCTTAGATATCGAATGAGATCTCGAGTGGCGTTCTCAATCTTCAGTTTGATTGATCATAACCATATCCTCGATCTCGACCAACTTTCGCGTTGAGTTTCATTATAGTCGTCTCAAAACAAATATTGCACGGTATCTTTATGAATCTCTTCTGCCTTTCTAAAAGTCAGCCAATGAGAGAAGCCAGTTGAAGGAACATTTTACTTCTAAGCATCTCGTTGCAGCTGCTGTTTTCATGTTTTGTATCGTATTTGTTACCCCTCCATTATGATATTCATGTGATTTAGGATATGAAGTTTGTACTACCCACAGCTTAGTTTTTCCTGTTTGAACGACAAGATTTTTGGAATGGAGTATTTCTTATGTGGTTCTGCTACACCCAGAAATATAGAAATGAATAAGCGTGAAGACCCACCTAGTTCTATGGCATCTTTTTAGATGATGGAAAAGTTCCTCTTTGGCATCATCCAATGCGTATGCATCATTATTACAACTTCTTGTAATATGAGAGGGGGAACCAATCTGCAAATTAAGCATAAAAATCTTATGATTAGGGGACAATTATGTTCTTACTCTATTTTCAACATCTATAGCGATTTTACTCCTACGTTTTCAGTGCTCTATTTTACTCTATTTTACATTTTTTTTAGAATGAAGCTGAAGATTCCTACTTTGAGGTTTCATTAAGTGTGACTGAATTAAACGAGTTAAAAGTTAACAAGAATGATAGTAAAATGAGAAAGCGATCATAATGCCGGGTCCCCATCATCTTCAGACCCATCACCACCCATATGGAATAGCCTTTGGTCCCTTGCTTGATTTCACCACCCACCCAAACCATAAGCATGGTAGTGGCTGTGATATGTTGACATACGCGGTTGGCCATCTTATGTAAATTATGTGAAACTGTTGTCAAAACTTGTCCAGTTCATGACCTTGGTTAGATTTGAAATTTAGGAAAATTTCTATCAAGTTTTGTCCAGTTTCCTCGCAAGAATATGCTGAAAGAGAAGTGAACCATAATAAAGTTTTAACGATAGTAGGGAAAAACCTATAAGGTCATACTGTCATATCATTTCCTTATCATCCTCTTCATCTCGAGCTACGTCCAGAAGCAGAGCCGATGCGTTCCTCCTCATGTGGCACTGCTAAGTGATCTTAATGAAATAAAGGTAAACTCAATCTTCAGATTTAAATTATGAGGTAAAATTATAAAATAAAAAGGGCATAATCATCACAATTAAAAATTGAGAGTGGGGGTAGACATCAATTGACCCATTAAACAATCACCTTTTATTGGCCAAGGTTTGTGTTGCAACACCTCTAGTGAGTGGCACAACTCTGTAGTAGGATTCTTGCGAGGGTAACGTTGCAACCTCTAGAAAACCTAAATCAGCATGCTCCTACTGAAACAACATGTTGTTGTGATTGATTTATAATTAAATATTATATCACTGTAGAAAATAACCGTATTGACTGAAAATGGCAATTCTGTTTCAATTAGGTGACATGTGGATGAGTTCCAGTTCCTGTAACAAGCAAACGTAGTTTATGTTTGTCCTGTGAAGCTAGATTTTTGTGCATTTTAAGGAGAAAAAAGAAGCACTTTTATTTCAACAACTGATTGTGTTGGATAAGGTTTCTTCAACAAAGAAATTGAAACTGAAACCCCTTGCAAAAAAAAAAGGAAAAGAAACTGAAACCTACCAAATGAGGCCTTAATTCTATAGCGCTTAGCCAATCTCCCGTGATATATGACTTACTATTTCGTTTTGGGAAGCCAAAGCTACATTAATTAAAACCTTGCAAATGAAAATCAATTCAAGTAAGCATAGACTAACGATTGTTCAAAAAGAAAAATGATTCTATGAAATCTTATGCTTCCTATTCGAGAAAAAGAAATCTTACCCTTCCTCCTGCTGTATAATGCTGCCTACGATAAGGTAGCATATTTTTCTTTTTTGTTGATAAGAAAATTGAAGAGAAAAAAATTCAAAATGTATCTTTAACCCCAAGGTAGGTGTGTTTTCTTCATTTGAAGCGATCTGTTCATAAATTTACAACTTTTTTATGCTAAGAATGGTTTACATCTTTTGGTCAAAAAAGAATGGTTTACATCTGATCTAACCCTATTGACTCTAATTAAAAAGGGAATTGTTGTAGGTCCAATCCGAATGTCCAACTTTGTTTCGAGTGGATGAATATATAACAAACAAGTGTTTAAACTTTTCAAATGATGGTATCTAGTTTCTATAATAACTTGAGTTGTACATGAGTAGGACATTCAGATTGGACCTATAGCGGCACTCAATTGAGAAACACGTATTAATAAACATATATGAGAAAAAGAGGAATCCATGTCATAGTCAGACTATCCTGATTAGTTCGATCGTCTTACACGGGTCATCATGGGATGCACATCCAGGCAGATCATTGGTGTCAGTCAAGGTCCGCATACATCAGCGAATCTCGGAAGTGACGACGCATACAAATGCCTCCAACAAATTCTCATACACGCAATAGTTAAAAGGTCCGGATTCAACCATAATTAACTTCGATGTTTGTTTAGCTCCACATGTCAGTGAGATAGTAAAAAAAACAATACGGCGTAAGTCATATTTTTCGTATACACTTACGTAAAGACTTTTTCATAACAAGACGCCAAGAGAAACATCCATTTCGGTCTGTCTAGTCAACAAGGTACGTACGTGTATTGATCCTTCGGCAGCATTGAGCTGTTCTTTTTGTCTGGGTTAATTATTGCATTATTATGCATGTGTGACCACACGGAACAACGATTAGGATGCAGAGTCGTGCATATGCCTGGTCTTCAGTTCACATCTTGGAAGATCCTGTGAAGATCGGAACAAGATCACCTGGATCAAATGTTCCTTTTGCTTGCTGGACTGAGTAGCCAGCTTTCCCCGAGCGAGACAAACACGCAGAGATGACTCCATCGACGCTCATCGTACCCATTCAGTCCGAGTCATGCTCCTGTGTCTTCGTTTGCTGGAATTCAACAAAACATTTGGAGTCATCTGCGCAAGTCATCGCTTGTACTGTTTATTCTCTGTTGGTAAATGGAGTTGGACCAGCAGGGTACGTATGTTAGGTAGAATCTACTACTAACGGTCGTCCATCCCCTGCGTGTTGTGCCTGATACATGCATGTAGTACAAATTTAAACGTGTGGAAGACATCCTTGTACATGTCAGATATCATGGGGCATTAAGGACTCTCTCGGGTGGAGCCTTACACGCGACGGCTGCCGGCCTGATGATGCCTTGGTGCGTGTGTAAGGTAAGTTCCCAAATTCCAATGCCGCGATACGTCATTACGTTTGTGCACGGTGAGCTTTCTTTCAGGTTGTCAACGATAAGATCCATCGGACTGCTACGTAAGAACGGCGTGCTGCCTGTCAATAAGTTATACATGATCGATTGATACATGTGTGCTTTTGTATACGCGTAGTCGCAGCACGTGTACCAGCAAAATTACTATTGTAACTCTATTCGAGAAAGTTCTTTTTTTAAAACGAATTATACACGATGTTCAAATGCCATAATACTAATGTAGAAACAAACAAATCATGTGTTCTTCGGAAAAACACATGGTCATTGTGTTGATATTGGCCTGCTGAACGAACTTGTTTGGCGAGGTTGTATGACCTCTTGTTTGTCTTCCACTCTTCCTTGGTATTTTTGAATACGGTATGCATGTGTTTTGTCGCGTGTTCGTTCATGGAGCAGAATTCTTGTAGCACCGACAGCAGGGACCAGTTGTCAGGAATACGTTCAAGTTTGCTACTTCTAGGAACAGTGATATTTACTCGTTGCACTTTTCAGGAGACATAACCGTGTGTAGTTTGAAATATATATCCGGTTGTTACTTCCTCCAATGGCAAATATTCAGTTTTGGACATATCGACTCTCCAAAGTGCGCGTGTGTGATTGTTCATATTTTTTTCTGTGATACAATTATGGTACATACACCTAATTTAAAACGAGAAATGCTACTAGTACAGAGAAGTACTATGTGTTGCGATGTGATTGCAACAGAAAACTATGTGTTGTTGAGATAAGTCTAAACATATGATTTCTATGTTATCAAAATTCTTTGAAACATATTGATAATGAAAGATCCGAAAAAGTCAGCCCACATATATACAAGCAGGAAGTCAAAACTCGAAAGTATGCATATGATTTAGATGTAGGAAGTACAGTGTACAACCTTCAGTAACTCATAAAAATAAAACTGCTTTTTTTTTACTATCTGCAGTCAGATAATTTAACCACGGTCAGCGGGAGATCAGCAAGACTATTGCTTCTGTTACTAGAACTGCAATAATCTTTTTCGAGAACATACTAGAATTGCAATATAGTAATATAGTCAAGGTTAATTCTCCTAGCAAAAAACAGCGCATAAGGGTCAAAGTTGCATTAGTTGTACACACTTGGGTCATGGAAGGTCGACCTTTTTTAAATTTTAGTTTTACTAGAATGCGAAAGAGAGGTCCAGTTAGCTTCGATCATACACATTTATTAATTTTCAGCTGAAGAAAATGTCGATAGGGGTCACAATTTGTATGTTTGGCTTACGTGTCATAGGCAAATAATTGAGACATCAATATGTCACGATCAAGGAGAATTTCCCTGCCTTCATGTCATTTTCTCCGTTCGTATTCCGTGGTTTAAGACGAGACGTACTAAAGTAACATAACGCACAGCACATGCCCAATGCGAAATAACCTTGTTAATAATTGTGCCCGGTCTGCAGATGTTCAGACAGCCAAGGAGGCCACAGCTCCACAAAAAAAGAGCCAATGCGATCACCTTTTTTTTTTTTCTTTTGGAAGTGAAACGACTGTTACATTCCGCATTTTATACAGCGTGTGCATACATACACTCATGGCCACGTATTCTGTTTGTGTGGTCAAACAATAGAAAAAGACAACTAGGCCTTGAAGTTATCTTAGTAAAACGGCTATGTAAGTACTGAGAATTATTATTTTTAATGAGAGAGAGAGAGAGAGAGAGCATGTCGCACGTATATGCTCGCACCATCTTCTTCTATAAATACACGGGGTGCAACCACCGCTCCCTAATCACCAACACAAATCACGCCCTCTTATTATTACGGTAATTAAGAGCTCCGTAAAAGCTCGTAATGGCGGTGATATACCTGCTGATAGCCTTCCTAATCGCCTCCTCCCATGCACAATCCACGGTCGGCGACCGCCCCGCCAGCTGGCCCGCCACCCTCGCCGCCCTCGCCGCCGACGGCAAGCTCCGCACCGACGCCAACGCCACGGTGCCGGCGTCCATGGACTTCGGCAACATCACGTCGGCGCTCCCCGCCGCCGTGCTGTTCCCGGCGAACCCAGCGGACATCGCGGCGCTGCTGACCGCGGCGTTCTCCATCCAGCCGTGGCCGTACACCATCTCCTTCCGGGGGCGCGGCCACTCCACGATGGGCCAGGCCCTGGCTCCCGGCGGCGTGGTCGTGAACATGCCGTCCCTGGGCGACGCCGGCGGGCGCATCAACGTGTCCGCCGACGGGCGCTACGTGGACGCCGGCGGCGAGCAGACGTGGATCGACGTGCTGAACGCCACGCTGGCGCGCGGCGTGGCGCCGCGGTCGTGGACGGACTACCTCCACCTCACCGTGGGCGGCACGCTGTCCAACGCCGGCATGAGCGGGCAGGCCTTCCGTTACGGCCCGCAGATATCCAACGTGCACGAGCTCGACGTCATCACCGGTACGTACGTCGTCTGCACGCACACAACACAGTACCCACGCAACTTATTACCAACAAACGCTACTACTACTAGCTAGCTTCACGTTACGTGTCGCGTTCCCTTTGCTTGTACCGTCCGGAGCAATTCGCGAGCAACTAAAGCTGACTATTTCGTTAGCTGCAACGACGAAAAAATCTATCTAGTAGTATATTTATGGGTAGTGCATGCTGGTTCATGGCCAGCGCTGCACCGGCCTGCGCCGGCCAGCAGGGCGGCAATCGACGTCTTTAACTATAGAACGAGACATGCTGGTTTGGTTTGCACTAACGCGTTGACCTTGACATTTTCCACCCTAATTAATTAATTAATTTATTAACCCGCGGTGACTTTTGCGTGCGTGCAGGCCGGGGCGAAATGGTGACGTGCTCCAAGGACCGCAACGCCGACCTCTTCGACGCCGTGCTGGGCGGGCTGGGCCAGTTCGCCGTGATCACCCGCGCCCGCATCGCGCTCGAGCCGGCTCCGGCGCGGACGCGGTGGGTCCGGCTCATCTACACCGACTTCGCCACCTTCACAGCCGACCAGGAGCGGCTCGTCGCGCCGCGCCCGGACGGCTCGTTCGGCCCCGTGAACTACCTGGAGGGCTCGGTCTACGTGAACAGCAGCCTCGAGAGCGGGCTCAATGGCACGGCCTTCTTCTCCTACGCCGACGTCTCGCGGATCGTCGCGCTCGCGGCGGAGCGGAACGTGTCCGTGGTCTACAGCATCGAGGCCACGCTCATCTACTTGAGCGACAACGACACCGCCTCCGTGGACCAGGCGCTCCAGTCCGTGCTGGACGAGCTGCGCTTCGAGCCCGGCTTCTCCTTCGTGCGCGACGTGAGTTACGTCGACTTCCTGGACCGGGTGCACACGGAGGAGGTGCAGCTCGACAAGCTGGGCCTCTGGCGGCTCCCGCACCCGTGGATGGACCTGTTCGTGCAGCGCTCTCGCATCGCCGACTTCGACGCCGGCGTGTTCCGGGGCATCCTCCAGGGCACTGACGTCGTGGGCCCGCTCCTCATGTACCCGGTGAACCGCGACAGGTTCGATGACGCCATGACGGCGATGACGCCGGAGGGGGAGGACGTGTTCTACGCGGTGGCGCTGCTCTTCACGGCGGTGACGCCGGCCGACGTGGCGAGGCTGGAGGCGCAGAACAACAGGATCCTGCGGTTCATGGACCACGCCGGGATCGGATACAAGGAGTACTTGCCGCACTACACGACCCGCGGGGAGTGGGTCCGACATTTCGGCGGCAAGTGGAGTCGGATCGTGGACATGAAGAACAGGTACGATCCCAAGAGGCTGCTGTCCCCCGGCCAGGAAATCTTCAACTGATGATGGTCATCGATCACCGCTAACTACACCAACGTCTACCAGATGATTGATCCGCGAGGTCGTCATTGACGTGATGTGAAGAGAGTAATAAGGGAAAGAAAAAAAATCGCGTCTCGTGTTCATGTTCAAGCTCGTTAGTTTGTCACTTGTTAGGTGTGAAAAAAATACTGTTTACTAGTAAAAGTTAATATACATACAGTATATAGGAAGGACTTTGTCGCACGTATTCCTATGATGATGGCACAGCCGTTTCGCTGCAGCGCACTGGCGTTACGTGATCAATTAGTTAGCATATTAGACAATTAATTGAGATCAACAAGATCATCAGGTAAAGCGTCATTTGTAACCATGTCGGCTGGTAAGTGGAACAAACCAGCTGACGAGAAAGCTTTTGCCTTTCTTATTTTCTCGGCATTCACCAAATGCATGCACTAGCACGTTGACCGCTCGCATGCTTGGCGAGAGTTCTTCGTAGGTTCAAAGAGATTCACACAACAAAAGCGAAGCAACACTGCTGACCTGCATAAAGGTGGTCGTAGATTATTAGTTACTATCACACGTACGCAAGACCAGCCTATCACTAGATTACACTTGTTAAAATAACATTCTTACCAAACACCAACGCGCATCTATTGGATGTATTGCATTTTTAAAACATCACCCACAGCAAGCACACGGGCAATCAGATCTTCACGTCATTTTGTATGTTATATATTTAATATTATTTTCCAAGCTAATGATGTGAGGAGCACAACCCTTGGGCGGAATCAATGGACGTAGTGTCTGGTTCCGTGAGCCAATTTAACATTACCAGTTTCAATGGAAGTTAGGCCGTCTGGATCACACGGCATGACATGGTCAAGAGTTCTTACAAAGCCACACGCTTTGTCATCCGCTACGCATGAGCGAACTGACCATCTATACGACCCTGGATCTGGACGCTTGCTGTATCTGGATGCTTTGGCAAGCATCCCAAAGTAGCAGTTGAAGAGGCAGCATGGGTACATAGCAATGACATCAATCAAATATTGCATAATTTATCAGTCAGGCCAAAGAAATCATCCGTCTGTGTTACATCAGCGCTTTCATGATTTACATGTTAGAATGATTGTGCTCATGGCACGAACAGCGGTTCTTCAATGATACTCCAATGCTGATTCTGGAGGCACCGCTGATGCTGCCTCCTCCTGGGGCGCCCACCTCCATACCTTCAGCTCGCCGGCACAGTCACCGGTGAAGAGCAGCCCAACATTGGCGAGCTCGATGGTCCTCACTTCCTTTGTACAGAAGAGAGTACCCATTTTGTTGAACCTGGAAGTAGACAAAAGCAAAACAAAGCTCTTTCAGTCAGGAAGCAGTGCCACAAAGCTGCGGAGGCAATTCGTGTGACAAGCTAATAGATCACCAATGCACTTACGATGGCAGGTCGAAAAGGCGTATACAGTTGCTGTTGCGAAGGGAGCAGAACAAAACTGGTGTCTTTCCAACACGGTGCATGCCAAATAGTGTACGCAAACCCTGCGACAGAAGTGGAATGGTTAGTGAAAGAAACAATGGATCGTTTTAACTTCAAAAACTATTCTCATGAAATGCGTGTAGTATTCTCATTGCATTTTGTATGATTTCATTGAGCAATCTCTATAACAGCACAATAGGCTCAAAATGTGACTATATGACAAAAGAGCCCCACAGCAATTTTAACTGATAGATTGACCTTGTTCTGCTAGAGAGTAGAGAGTTGACAACACTCGACATTTTTGTTAGCTCTTGCTACATAAAGCATTCAGAGTCCAAAAGCTGGTTTTGATCAGTTAGAAGATAAAATTTCAATCATTTGTGCTCTCCGTTCTGAGATGCTCAATACAATAAGATCAAAATAGCTGTCAAAGAACCTTTTGATAAGAAGTCTCATTTCACTAGATAAAAGGAGCTCGAGTATAGCCACGCAATCATCCATACCCATGCAGATCACACCTTATTCATAGACCATATATATGCCAACATATTTACTTGACTGAACACATATTTAGTCCTAAATGACAAAAATTGAACAGCAGAAATCCAATGTAGCAATTAAAACAACTCTGATCAAAAGAACTTCTGCTAAATTTAGATATTGTAACTGCTAGTCACTTGAGAACAGACAGAAGCTTTTTTTTCCTCGAAAACGCAGGAGAGCTGCGCGTCTTTGACTCTTTGTATTAAAAGAGAGGAGAAATGGTCCCATACAATAGTGCCACCTCATTCCAGACCGAGCTATGAGGGGCAACTTACAAGATTAAATTATGTAAACCTTATAAAAAACACACACACTGAGTAAGACCTGACCCAACAAAACTAGGACCAACTAACCCGGCTCTAGAACACGACCCCGCTCAAGCGCCCGCAGGCAGAAGTAGAATAGACAGAAGCTGATCAATGAAGTAGCACACATCATGATAAAGCAAATGAACAGAGAATTAACAGGAACACAATTTTTACAGAAGTCAGCTAGGCAGAAGTACACCATTTAGAGAAAAGCAAATATTTGCTTCTGAATTCTCAACCATGTTAATAGTACAATTAAGGGGGTGTTTGGATCCTCTAGTTGGCTAAAGTTTAGCCAACTAAAGTTTAGTCACCTAAAGTTTAGCCAACTAAAGTTTAGGAGATGCATGTCCATGACTCTTGACTAATAAAAAAGTGGACATGTCTAACCCTCGATAAATGTTTCTCCACCTATACTTTTTCTATCCCTAAGATGTGGTGATGAGTACTTTTGACTTTATTTGCCTTTATCCAAAGTTTAGGAGATTTTAGCAAGGTTGAGGTGACTAGTGGTCTAAAGTTTAGGAGATGGCCTGGCTAAAGTTTAGGAGATTTTAGGAGGTCATGTTTGGAGAAAAAGTAGCTAAAGTTTAGTCAACTGAAGTTTAGGAGGTGGATCCAAACGGGGCCTAATTTAACCTCACCAAAAATACTCAAAAAGTATTATCCAGAATTTGACTGAGCAGAAAGACTTACATGCTCTTCAGCATGGGTATGTTGCACTTGAAGGGTTCCAGACTCTGAAAGAGTCCAGACCTTAACAGTCTTGTCCAGGGAGCAAGACAGTGAATTTTGATCCCAACAAAGCACAGATGTAACAGCAGCTTTATGCTCAGAGATTGTTTGGACACATTGAAGGGTTGTAAGGTCCCATAGCTGATAGATACAAAGAAACCAGTAAGTGCAAACATAGAAGTGAGTGGAAATTATGAGTATGGCCTTGAAATAATCCATACTTTGATGGTCTTGTCAAGTGAGCCTGAGAAAAGGCTTCTTTCTGAGACAGAGAGTGAAATCACAGGACGTTCATGTCCACTGAGGATTGCCACCGGTTCAGCGCTGGTCTCCTTACAAGGAAAGCTCCAAGCCATGATGCGACCATCCCCCATACCGGCAAACAGCATCTCGTCTGTGATGGTCATGGAACAAACCAACCCAGATGGTCCCTGAAGACTTAGTTTCATCCCAGTCTGTGTATTCCATGCCTTGTACGCCACAAAATCAACAGTTCAGTCTTCGATATAAAAGCACCATATGAGTCCACTGAAATCATGGAGACGTGACACATGAGCATTGCCTTCACGGACTTCGAAATTCCAATAAATATCCAAGGGCCATGAGTAATCATGCAGCCAATCTTGCCTCCCATCTCGATGACATCAACACACTATTTTTTGAAACATTAAGAAAAAATACAAAGTGGTAACAGATTAGAATTGCTTTTTTTTTTTGTCTTCTGCGCAAAGATCTCTCCAGTCCTCTTTACAATCTAGAAAAAAATGATCATCTTGCAAATTTTTTTCCTTCTGCATACTTTTTATTTTTTTTCCTCGCTACTCTTTTTTTTTCTCACAAAAAGCATACAATCTTCTGCCAAATAAGACCACTGTCATCTGAGGGAGCCCCATGCTTGTCATCCAACCAGCTAGATTGACAACATGACTGATCATTGGGACATTGATCAGTGAAGCTGAGCCTTCAAGAACTATGAAGTATGAACCCAAAAGGCATGTCCATCACTGTAGAGTTAGACGTATGATCCAATTCAAACTGGCTGACAAATCAACCGCCACTATTCCCAGGTTGCCAGTTGGTAACACCAGCAGCACAGCAACCACCAGAAGAAATCCCAGATTGTCGATTGGTGACATAGGTAGTTCACTAACCGCCTAATCCCAGATTGCCAATTGGTGACACAGGCAGAAAACTGAACACCAATCTCGACTGCCAATTTACAGGGATCACATTAACCATACTAAGCATCCGATGAATCGAGGCTGACACAACTCCAAGTTGAACCGCGCATAACAAGTCAGAGGAGATTTCCATAAGCCGAGAGCCCAGCTACCTTGCCCGAATTGCAGTCCCAGACGCGAACAGATCCGTCGGCGCTGCCGGAGTAAAGCTTGTCGGAACCCAGCGGCAGAGAGATCCCACTGATAGCCTGCGGAATTCAATGATCACCGTAAGAATCCATCACAACTACTCAGTCGATATCCCATGGAACGGCGCTAGCATGTCGTACAATTCCCGCAGAACAATGGCCAAATTGAGCCCATGATCATGTCGGAGCAGGGCGAATTTGCAGAGAAGGTAGCACGCACCTCCGTGTGTCCTGCAAGGGTGCAGTGGAAGACGAAGCCGCCGCCGCCACGCTTCTCCTCAGCGGATGGCTTCTCGTCTCCCTCAGCAGAATTTGGCTTCGGCTTCGACTCCTGATTCGTCATCTCATATCCAGGGCACCGTCGTGCGGGGGCGGCAGCAGCAACGGACGCGGCGACCTCCGATCGGCGACCCGATCCATATGGTGCCGCCTTCTGTGCGGGGCCGAGGAGCCTCGTCGTCGCGGGGTTGAGACGCATAGGAGGACGGCGGGCCTCGGCAGCACCGCCGCGGGCTTCATGCGTTGAAGGGCGGGAGTAAGGGCTCCACCGCCGCGCGGGGGCGGGCGCGGGGGCGGAGCTGAGACGCGCGGCGAGGGTAGAGGAGATCGGCATGGTGGCGATGGTCTCGTGAAGGCGGCGGCGAGGCAGCGACACGGCGCTAGGGTTACGGTGGAGATTGGTCTGCGGTGATCGTGGTTGTGGAGAGAAGAAGCGGACGCGGTTATTCGAAGATATCGGTCGCGCAAGAAGAAAAGCGTAATCGAGTCGGGACTCGGAACCGAGTCTGCAATCTGCGTAGCACAGATGTGATGGTTCCAACTCGAGTTTTTTTTTAAAAAAAAAAACTTGTTTTGCTTATCTACAAGATCGAGATGATCGTTTTCTAGAACTGGTGCACAAATGTTGTTTATCCCTCCGGTCCTTTTAGAGAAAAGTAAATTTAGCAGTACAACTCCTTTTATCAGATTTATTTATTTGACTGCCGAACATATTTTTTGAACTAATATTGAACAGAAATGCTATATTTAGTCTATTGAAATTCAAAAAAATCAGCCATAGAAAAAAATTCAGCCGACTAACAACATATCAAGACAGAGGGCGTGTCTAATGTGACACACTATCCAGGTGGGATGGCCTCACCCAATCGTTTTCGGATGGCTCGCTCCATCCCAGATATTGAAAGAATATTCACTGATAGGACCATCTCGGGACGTTCCTCCAACCAAACACCACCTTAGGGTTGTAGAGGTTGTCGATGCGGTGAGCTAGTGAGCTTTGTTACGAAAAAGGACGGAGATACATGCAACATGGGTACACCTCATGGGCGGTGGGAGCCGGTCGTTGGGCCAGGCCAAGGCAGGAGAGTTTGGGCCTGTTCAGCTAGAGTTATTTCCGGCGAAATGGGTTGTTTGGTGGATGCTTTTGATGGTTGTACCAGCAGTTGCAGCATAAGTCAACAAAAACAGTCCAGCCGAACAGGCCCTTTGAGGGCAACCAGTTAGAGATGTGGATCGGTAGAAATGACGTCGATTTTTTAGTCTCCATCGAAATGTGTGTAACTCCAACGGGGGTCCAATACTCGGTCCTAGTGTGCAGTTCGGCGTGAGGAGTAGCAGCATCCAACCTTTTCTTTCCCGCTTTTTGCTTCTACAGGATGTTTGGGGAGAGGAGGCTTGTTTCTGGGCCAGGGATGAACCGATCCCAAAATAGATCCTGGTATGGGGCACAGGTTGGAGCCTTGGAGGCCCGTTTTTACGTTTTATACAACCCAATTTGGATTTGGATCAGCAAATGAGGTAGTCGTTGTAGATACCCTAAATACAGAAAATTGGCTGGAACATGTCACGGCTTAACTCAGGACCTGTTTGTCTTCGGAGCCTCAGAGGTAGTAGCAATTTTAGGAGACAGTTGTCCATCTGGGTCGGGAAGGTGGCCGAACCAGAAGAACATGGTGGACCGCAGGTATTGTAAAACATGGACGAAGCGTCAAACGTGCAGCACCATAGAATACAGATGTCAACAAGAACACCAAACGCTCAACACCAAATTTTCAAAATAAGCGTATCAGCCTTGTTATGGGTTAGTTAAACCGATGGGGCTTGTGCCATCCCATCAGAATTTCAGAATTCAGATACAACAAAAGGGTTTTAACATCCTGCCTCTTCCCAGCTCAATAACATCAGGGACAAGGGCAGGTGACAGCAAGAGAACAGCAACAACAAAACCACGTCCCCTCATTGTGTCACTGAGGTTAGATTTGGCACTGCTTATAACTCTATGGTGTCTAAATCCTACAAAGAATGGATCAAGTACACCTTTATATATACAACAAAACACTGGTTGCGACTGCACATGATCAGTGAAGGGCACGGAAGTATTCCATCTATAAATCCTGTAGTTGCTTCATGGGCCTGGTCAATAAAGAAAGGCCTTGCTGCCTCAACTCGTCCTTTTATCAACTCCCAAAAAATCGAGTTGTAAAAAGCTTTCCAAAAGGACTTCAGTTACACCAAGTGTCATGATTGCCAAAATATGTTCGGGTCGTTGCTATATACTGCACGGTCTTGAATCTCTAAATTAGCGACATGCCAATCAACAAGCCTTGCTTGGATACATTTCAACAACATGAGTCCAGTCGGGAAGAGCCACCAACCACTTTCATCCCTAGAAGAAAAAATTCAGGACATGTGAAAAAACAAGATGACAACAGGGGAAGATTTGTATCAAAAGATACCAGTGGAGGAGTGGGAAAATTATGCTTACGTTCCCAGGTTCCACGGCTGCACGCTCGGGTGTCTTTTGGTTGACGACTTATAGTGCACAAAACCACATATGAAAGCCACAACCTAGAGGTTAACAAGAATCAGAAGATTACAGAGCATTAGAAATACAAAAAGACAATATACATTTTCTATTATTATGCATAATAGAGACCAATACCAACAGCAGAGGTATCGAGGCTCTTGAATACATAGTAGATTCCGGTAGCTAAGAATACTTACAACATTGACCAGTGAAGATATGTTCCACAATGCATATACACGTGCAAGGCCAGCTGATCGCCTCGGTCCATGACTAAACAGAGCATTTATACCAGCCGGGAAAGGTGACAAAATCCCAAGAGGAAGAATAAATAAAACCAAGAGAACATCGGCCATAGAGTATGAATATAGCTGGAGAAAAGTAAGCAAAACTAAGCTGAAATCCGCAAGAAGCAATATAGAGATTAATAAACCAACAAGATCCTGCAGTAAAGAACAATAGAAATATAGTTAGCATAAAATGAAGAATGAGTTCATTCTTGTCCTTGCAAAGTTCCATCTAAGACAAGATAATAACCTGATGCCCAACTGGTTTAGTATTGTGCAAGATAAGAGAAAATGGGTAAAACAAATCTCTTCTGTCTTTGAGCGTCCTTAAGCTATTGCTGTCCAGAACTCCACCAGTAATCCTTTTGCGCATGAGAGCATCCTTAATTCTTGACTGGCCTAGTAGAGCATCAGTGAGCATGTCTTGTGTTCTGCATGATGTAATAAGCCATCAACAATATTGGTACATGATGATTAACAAAGAAATAATGAATTATCATGATCAATTAAAAAACACTTATGATAACTTACGGTGGGCGTTGCTCCATTTTAACTCTAGGACTACCATCAGATTCAGCACCCACTGGTTCTCCTTCAAGGGCATAAACAACAAGACCAAGTTGACAGTACCCTAATGCCGTAGCTTGGAACCAGGCAAGGTCAACACGGATACCGTTCACAGCTAGAGAGGGATTTGCATGAGTTTCAAGCCAGTCGAGTACAGGAAGAAATGTTACTTTCAGATTTCCACGGCGAACCAAACGCAGCTGGGCATTCAATCCAGCTACAAGCCGGTGCCATATCCATGAGGGAACAGCCTGTGATGGATATGACAAAAGGTTCAGAGAAAAGCATAAGGGCATGAACACTGCAGTCTGGGAATTCAAAATCATACCTGACTCATTAGACTAGTGAGCACACTGTCGCTATGAAGTGAAAATGGAGCCATGTAACTTCCGTCTCCTCCAAAGATCAAGGACATTGGAAACCTTTGACGAAGGCGAGGTGGAAGATCAGGTCTTTTCTCATCTCCCCCAAGAAAGAAATCTAAATACCCCAGCATTAGATCTGGAGTTGCGGTCACCTATGAATTGGAAAAAGAGACTCTTAAATTCCATGTACTGATAAGCTTAAAGATATGGCTTCAGGTTTTTTTTTAAGTGATATGACTTCAGTTTTCGAAAGGAGAATGTAAGTACATAACTGAACAAACTACAGACAATAGAAATAAAAGGATTATTTACAGATGACTAACTTATACATTTCACGTGGATCTCAATAAGTTCTTGTTTTTTATTTGTTGAAATATTAGCATCACCACAAAAAAAGTCTTGGTATCCACATCGAATCTTGGTAGTAGTGGACGGTTCCCCTCCCATGATATTTTATTGGATACAATAGCAAGTACTCTCACTGTGCAATCTGAAATGTAGGTTCACAGGTCCAGCTAATATTTGCTGGTTACAATTACAATAGTTGGCACTCTCACTATGCAGGTGGAATAGTAGAATAAAGGGTCTAGCTAGTAGATTAGTTACACAGTGGAACCCGTTACGTAAATGTTATCTGGTTGCATATGCCACCACAAGAATAACATCACAGGTCAGCAGAAGAAGTGCTACTGCGTCAGTTACTTGCATGCTTAGGATGGAATTCAATTAGGACTTGTATTGGATTTTATCAGTCTGTTAGCCCAAGACCTCTAGTTAGACTGTTAGGAGAGACAGTCCAGCAGGAACAGGGATGATCCCTCACCCGCCACACCATACAATACAAGCAGAACTCTAGGTTCATGGGTCCACCTTTAAGAACCTAAAAGCATTCCGATTTTTGAGAAAGATGGTGAGTATTCTGAAAGAAAAAGAAAGAGTCACACCTTGAGCCCTTCATATAGAGCACGTGACCGGCAAGACCGTAAACATGCATGATCATACTCAGATCGAACAAATTCACGAAGTCTCTGTAATTTCTTTCTCCTACGCCACTGTTGCCATGACCAAGCCAGGGGGTATGCAAGTATACAAAGGATACTGTACACTGATCCTTCCCACCACTGATATGCTGCAAGGGTGTTTATCTCGTCAACAAATCGATTAAATGCATCTTCATACCTGACAAGGAAGAGAAAGCACAACCAGAATGTAAGTCAAGTAATTTTGTCAGGACTGCCAAGAGGCAGATCAAGAAGTGTATTTGAATCGAAAATTCAAATTATCAAATGTTAGTGGGGGGAGCAAATAGGGTCAGAAAGGATAATATGATAATGCAGCATCTAGGTGCACTTGTGACCAAGTATACATACACAATCTCAGTGATCTCTTCTGGCGGGGTATGTGGGAGATGCCAAGGTTCGCTAAAGGTGTTGGGTCCCATGAAGTACATCCTGTGTACATGACCATGTGATTCTTCAGCCCTATTAGTTTCCAAGACCTGCAGAAATAGCAAGACTTCTATCAGAATTATGGATGAGTACATAGTGCTTAAGCCGTGAGTTAGAACAGATAAAGACATGAAGTACCTCATTTAGTGACTCGAGGAAAGGAAATGAATGATCAATTTGGGATCCTTGTTGCGTTGGTGCTGGCCCAGGTAACTCATCAGTACCAACGAATTTCATACGAGCAACACTTAAAACAAGAGCTAATAAGATGAGAAGACCCGAAAGAAGTAGGCCAAATAACCAAGGTCCCCCGAAAGTGTATATTAACTCTTCCAGAGCAGTATAACAGTGAGGCATGCGATATCTGTCAGAAACACATTTATATGGGCACGGAGTTTCTGCAGCACCACCTATAAATCAAAAGAAAGTCTTGTGACATCCAAACAAAATAAAAGAACGGTCTGCATACCTAGTTAGGACATATCTACAACTCAATAAAAAAAAGGATATGTGCTTAAACAGAAAAGAAAGCGTGAGAAATAACGCATGACCACCACAACAACAACATAGCCTTTTATCCCAAGCAAGTTGGGGTAGGCCAAAAGGAGAACAATAAATTTATATGATTCAAATGCCAAGTGGCTGATCAAATTAGAAACTTCGTAGCTGCACAGTAGCAGTTTCACTAACAACAAAAGTGTACAGAGAGAGAATTACCTCGGACACTAATGTATATAGCACGGTGAGGGAGTTCTTCCGGAGGGCATGGAAAGCATAGAGACTTAGAAGACCCAGTGACATTCTTGTATGTTCCCAATGGGCATTCCTACAGCAAAACAATTAACACAGTATTAAGTAATAGTGGAGTTGCAGGGGACATCGATAATATACCTATGGAAATTAAATATGTAAATATTTCATTTTGCTATAAGTTGGCAGCATGGTAAGCATTATTAAAATGCAGAATACTGGGGGTAGGCCATTTTGGTTAACACAGCCAACCTCAATAGTCACACTATAAAAAACCAGAATCAGGCAGACCATATTTTTAACATAAGCAAACTACCTTGCAAAATGTACCATAAAGACCCTTTGGGCATGCTTTTCCTGTAATTGTTCCATTCCCACCAGAAAACCCCGGACCATTACTGATTCCTCCACTGTAGAAGAATATACCATTAGCATACTATGTCAAACAGCACAATAACGACAGGCTACAGAAGGACAATTTACAAACAATATCATCCCCACCAAGCTCAACTAGTGAGTTTCAACAGTTTATTTCACCAAAAAGGCCACAGGTAATCTTGATAGCACATTCCATTAAGGTCAATAACAATTTATTTCAGTATAAGGTCAAAGTAAAATAACACACATAATCTGTAACATGTTCAGGTTGATCAAAATCATGAAAGGCACATGAAGCTATATACAATAAAGGCACATGAAGCTCAGATACCATTATATTAAGTGTTCCCCAAGTTCAGACTTCAGAGGTCCTGAATGCAAGCAAGCATGTTGTTGTTTAACTTTATATGGAAAATTCGAGCTCCATGATCCTTACAAAGGTCCAATAAAATGATTGTACAACTCATATGATGTGTGCTCGCACGTGTGAGGTTATGTGTAGTCTTATAAAGTTCTAGATTGCAAGACACTCCTTACAAGTTTGTAATAAGCTATAGATTGTATGATAATGCAAGTTTGTATGGGTTCTAAGCTGTATAATTTATTCACTATATGTTTATTTCACCTGAATATGGAAACATAGCACGCTAGGTGTCATCTTAATAAAATCTGATAAAAGACATGAGTCAATCAGTCCATATTTCAATTTCCAAGCTAGATATGAGGCAAGACAAAATTTTTGGAGCATGTCAAACCCCTGTGTGCCCCCATTTTTGCCCTATACTATCATACCTTGGGCCTCGTTCTACTACATATTGTCTCAAACTGCCGACAAACCAATGTAAAAGAACAAGAAATATAACATACGAATCCACAAAATATGAGATGAACTGACAGCTGCTCCTGATTAAAGATCCAAAATATCAAGGCTTACAGTGTGTAGTTCTTTAGATAACGGGGACAAAAGTGGCAGAGTGTACAATGCCACGATCCGTGACCTTGGTTCGAACCAAGGTATGAGCGTGCACGGAACCCCTTTGAAAAATCCAGCTTTTCTTAGCCCATGTTGGCCCATACTGTCAACCATGTTATCATGATTAAGTGACTAAACCTAGATAGTACTCCTGGCCCAAGATAAGTAGATTTTTAGTGGTGTCCTAAGTCAAAACTACCTTAAGTCTGATAAATTTATACAGAAAAGTCCAGGACATCACATAAGTGCACTATGAAATATAATTCATGATGGACCTAGTGAGACTAATTTGGTGTCAAAGCTTTTGGTACTCTTTTATATAAGCTTGATTAACTTAATCAACTTATTTTGGAACAGAGGGAGTAGCCAACTGAAAGATAAATTTGAAAATTTTGAAAGTAAAACACACATGTTCATAAATAATACTAATACCACATGTTCTGACCAAAATTGCAAGTAGTACCAAAGCAATCTTTTATGAATGCATCCAGGAAAAAAGAAAAAAGTAAAATAAATCCTAGCTGAAGGATAAGACCAGACCTTGTAAGTATCGATCCTTTAACAGCTGCAACAGGAACATACTCATCTCCGGTTGGAATATTAGACCAATGGAAGTGAATCCTTCCTCCTCCACCCCCACCACTGCCAGCACTACCAAGGCCACCAACACTTGAAAGAAGGGAGCTTTCCGCTAGGGATAAAGTGTGCACAAATAGAAGAATGGTGCCCCCGGAGCCACCGCCAGGCCCCCCAATGGAACCATTAGTAGCCATATCAGAATAACTACCACCATTTGATTCTACTGAACCATAGAGGGCGAGACTTGGCAGAGAATACTCCCATGAACCCATCACTGGAGTGCAATTACAGTAAAGCTTACGAGTCTTAAACAGATAATATGAACAAAAACCAAGATAAAAAAACGTATGTAGTACCTATTATACCACCACCAGCTGTGGATAATCCTACAGTGTCATTCCCACTGCCACTGCCAAGTTCACAAGGTAAATCAGCGTCACCATAGGCTGGTCCACCCTCAGCATGGCTTCCATTCAATAAACCATCCCCTCCTTTACCACCATGTCCACCACCACCACCAACACCACTGCTTAACATTTTCCCTTGTCCTACTCCAGTTCGGCAGCCTGAAATTAGAAAATTAAAAACAAAATTTAAGTTCTGGAATAGGTAAGAGACAATGCGCCATCAAAGTGATGCCATATGCATTAACCGCAGAAGAAATAGCAAGCATAACATACAGAATGGGCAGGACATAAACAAATCAACATTATAGTTCAAAAAAAATCAACATTATAGACTTATAGCGTGCAAGAACAAAGGCTTCAGTCATTTGGATGGACATAAGATTAATATTTATTTTTTCCAAAGGAAAAGCATACCATAACCCCTCAAACGACTAGATCAAACATGATTTTTGAAATATGTCCTCCCTCTGTTTTTTATTTGATGATGTTCTGACAGTAGACGCTAGTTCTTTCTCAGTTGCCACTGCCTTATGCAAAGCAACTAAACAACTCTGCAAGCTTCCAAAGCAGTTTTCAACCGTATAACCAAATTAATGATAATGATTTGCTCAACTACAAGGGAAACAAGCTGTCCTTGGCAAATTCAAACTGCAGGGCCAATGGCAACAAGACAAATATTCTGATAAATAACAGGAAGAAAACAAATTACCCAAGCTTGATGCGCTAATTATCCCAGATGTATGTACAGTGACACTTCTTGCTCTATTGAAATGAATTACGGTTCCTTGTACAAGACCCCAGACATCAATATCTTCAACACGGCATACCTAAAGCGGGAAGGTGGTTATTTAGTAATACAGCAAAAGAATGATAACTTGTGAAAAAACACACTGTTGGATCATTTAAAAATTGAGCGTACCTGAAGAGTAAATGACAATGAAGAATTTAGATTGCAATCTTCAGGTGGGTGTATTATTTCCACAGGACAGCTATCATCTTCACAATTCAGCTTTGGGGCCCTAGAAATGAAAAAGATCTCATTATCGAGTAAACAACTCCCCAACGAAAGATATATGGCAAGACAACATCTTAATGTGGTAGCTGAAGGTGAAAGTATTTACACATCGTCACTACTTCTATTTACAAGTGGGCCCCGCAAAATGGAACCAGGTCCAACCTACAAAACAAGTATTTGTCATTATTCTATCTTTCAATATATTATAAGATGTCAAAAGGGAAGCAGAAAACGGTATGTCACATATCCCTGAAATAGAAATTATTCCGATCACAAGGTTGAATAAGTGAAACATGACTACATGGCACAGGTCATCAAATGTACTCCCTCCTTTACTAAATTGTTGTCGCCATTGACTTTTTTCGTGGCGTTTGACCATTCGTCTTATTCAAAAAATTTCTTCAAATACAAAAAGTAATATGCTACATTTCAAGTTTCTTTAGTGATAAAACATATTCTAACAAAATATATGATATTTGTTAAACTTTATTTGAATAAGACAAATGATCAAACTTAACAAAAAAGTCAACGGCGACAACAATTTAGTAAGGGAGTAGTATTATATTGTATCTTGGGTTCAGTAAGTCAATAGTAAAAATAACTTGTTGTACAGATGAGCACTGCAGATATTGCAAACCACATTGCAGAAGAATTTCCATATGCAGCTGAATGTAAACAAAAAAAAGGCATACAAGGAAACACAAATATGCTCTAATAAATACAGTATAAACTTGGAAACTGCAGGAAGTGAGATATAGATCCAGAAAAATGCTAGAATAATGAAAAAAAGAATCATAACATGCTGAAGATACTATCATACTTGTATGCTGTAGAATAGTGATAAAATTAGACGCTGTGCCTCAATTGTGTCACCGTCTCCTGATAAATTCAACAGACCTTGACCACGAACTCCAAGATTAGCATTAGAATGTATCACTGATGATTCCTGACAAATATATAAGCAAAAACATATGGTATTAGGTAAAGCAGCAATATAGAAAAGACAGTTATTAAGGTTGAATCGATAGTGCACCTTCAGAACTATCAAATTGCTAGCATCCAGCAAAGAAGTTGCAACTAATGATTCTCTACCGCCATCGATTAACATTCTGGAGTTCCACATAAGGAGCATCTTCACAGACATTCTTAAAGCACCGAATACCTGGAAAAAAATCAGGTTAGACACCTGAATTAATACATATACATATAGCAGATACAATAAGCTTAAAACCAATAAATGAATATCATAATGAAGCAAACTACAATAACCAACAATAAAAGAATCACCTTGATTGTTGAGTCACTCATAAGAAGCTCCTCAGCCATCAGTTCAAATTCAGAGTACGGATAGCGGGTCAGACCAAAAGTTAGAACAGCACCAGTGAGAAGGCTAAGTTGCCCTTGGACCTGAAAATAATAAATATATCCTGTATACATCAATCTTTTCAAGATAAGGCGCATCGTCAACAGAAATAAAAGAAGCAAAACCACAATAGATGTGTCTCACTATGAGAACAGATGCAGCTTCACCGCAATGCACAGTTAAGGAGATGTAAAAAGCTTCATGATAGTCATCAGATATATTCCAGTACTACTAAAAGCTTGGGAGGTTTAGCTTCGCACGATATGCACGAAGGGGACTAAGACACATTTCACTTTATGTATTTTGGACTGTGAAGTATGTAGACATATTTTTCCTTGTGGTGTATCGTTGAGATATTAACTTAGATTACAAACATTCCGTGGAGTCTTCAAATGACTAAATTTAAAACAAATTGAAGCACATGAAAAATGGAAGATTATAAGACTCAGTGTTGCGATATTTTATAGATAACTAGGCCAGTGTCGAACTAAAGGAATAAAGGATCACAAATTCACAATCGATAAAGGAATAACCATGACAGAATTACAGTGTCTCCTACCTGAACACGACTCCAGAGCAAGGGAACAGCAACTTTGGCATGATTTCGGACAAAAACATTTGTCCATAGTGGCTGATTTGGGAATTCTAAAAGAAGAGTGTCAGTCTGTGTACTCAAATTGTTGTTGCTAACAATAAGACTCTTTGGTACTGCTTCATAAAGAGTTCCGGCAGCTCCTGCATTATCCGGGCAGCCCGAACTTTTCCCCCTGAAAAAAAAATGAGACATCTTAATTTCTAAAATGTAAATCAATTATAACTTTCTACTCATTAACTTTAAGCATATAAATCACCAGAAAGGCATCAAAGACTAGGAGTTTCATCTCGTATTACAAAAAGAAGACTCACAACATAAAGAGGCTTAAGAGTGTTAAATTACAAGTATGATGCCTTCACGGTTATATAGACCAATAATAGCATTCTTATACAGAAAGCACAGGTTTTTTGTTATCCTGATCCATGGTTATGTAGAGGGACTTAAAAGTGTGGGATATCCAAGTGCCAGAACCATGGACAGGTTATCGAGATCCTTTGGGTTTCATCTCTATCCTGCCCCAACTTGCTTGGGACTGAAAGGCTTTGTTGTTGTTGTATACAGATGGCAACGCTAATGCAAGCACACAAAAACATAGCTCCAAACTTAAATTTTCTAGGAATAAAAGAAAGGAAAAGCAGAATTAATTCAGAGAGAAAATTGATTTAAATGAAATCCATGAATTATACAAAGGAGGTTCCATAAAGACAGAGGCAACTTCACCAAGAAAAAGTATAAAATAACAGATTGACAACCATTTAAAAAGCACTATCCATCAGATGAACTAGTAACATGCACCTTTGATATTGTAAATATCCATATCACAAGTTAAGTGCCAAAAGCAAAAGAAGATAAAGCAATTTACCATGAACAAAAATCTGGGTGTCATCATGTCTACTAAAAACATTAATAGAAACACGTCCGCCACCACCACCAGCCAAACCATCACCTCCAGAAGCACTTATCTTGCCTCCACCATGCCTGAACAGAAGAGGGAAAAACTTTTGCGACCTGAGTATTCTCGAAAAAGTATTAAACAGATCTAAAAATCAAATCGACGTATCCTATTGAAGTTCTCATAGGTACAAAAAAAATTCTATAATTATCCAGTAACTATTTCATTGCTTACCTACTGCTTGACAGTACATGTATGTGATCTTTTTTTACCCTTAACTTTCTGTAAGGACGAAAATCCTAAATGCACTCAGGAATGCACTGCGGCCAAGTAGGTGATTCAACCAGATTAATGTTTGTTTCATTTGCATTTCAATGAGACATACAATACAAGTGAACCAGCTAAATTCATGCCCTCCCCCATCCCCACGCTGTTCCAAACATGAGTATACTTTCTGAAATATTATATTTTTCATCTCCTTTCATTCAGTAAAAACATGAAGCAATGATGTCAAAATACAGTATATAGGTGGACTGTGATGACAGGTTAGTTAGAGTCCTGGATTAGACCGATTGTTCTACAATTCAGAGTCACAGAGAGAGTTGAGAATCACGCAAGATGAGATTAATCCAGTATCCCAGTCTATTCTCTAATTCTAGTTCTCAGCTTCTATTATCCATGCCTACTTCTATCCAGTCCATGACAATTGGTATCAGAGGACCTCATCTCATCACAGCACATACAATGCTGTAAATCCTTACTTGATTAGTTTCCAAAACTGCGGGGCCTAGCAATATAAAGGGTAGCCTTCAATAGGATCATATCTTCTAAATTTCAACTTAATTAACTAGGTCAAATGTTCATATCCTCACCATATATAGAAAGAAGAACAGAAGTTAAAATCATTCCAAAAACACTCACATAGTCGCAGCCTTTATATAGATGCTCCCTCCAGAGCCACCTCCACCCTTCTCACTGCTAGCACCACCATCAGCGAGAACTGTACCATTCATGACCAGGTCCTTTGCAAAGAGCCACACGATGCCACCACCAGCACCACCGTAGTCCTTCTCGACACTGGTCGACCCCCTTTGCTCCCATAGCTTAACGGGTGTTCGAGGTCCGACCATGCATAAGCATCGCCACCCCACGAGTCTTCCTGTGTCTGCCCATCCTTGACGTAGCAACTGGCGCCACGACCGCCATGACCACCACCATCACCGTGCGTCCCAGTGGGGATGCCGCTGGTACGGTCAGGCGGATCACCAGCGAGGGCAGTGGTGTTTACAACGACCGTATCGGCCAGCGTGATGTTGGTGGCGACCAACGAGACCCGCCCGGCTATGACCCGCACGCCACGGTCCAAGCGCACCTCACCGGATAGATTGGCTGATATGACGCAACCAGCCTTCTGGCAGGTAAGGGAGGCGCCGGCGAGGAGGACGAGGCTGCCGTTCCCCGTGATGTAGACGTCGTCGTCCAGCTCGACCTCCTCGGAGACCTCGCAACGCGTGCGGAAGTCCCCCTTCCCATGGAGGTCCTGCGCGCAGGTAGCCGCCGGTGCCACCGGAGGCGGTGGCGGGGGCGGTGGCGACGGCGGCGAGTAGTCGTGCCACGTCAGGATCGAGTACGGGTCTGGCTCCGCCCGATCTGACGCCTCCGCCCCGCCGCCCTCGCTGGGGCCGGCGTTCCCGAGGATGGCGCCGAGGAGCAAAAAGAGGCGAAGATGGAGAAGGAGGCGGAGGTGGGAGGCCATGGGCTGGGACGCATCAGGAGCCAAGGCGCTCGGGGATTGGTAGTAGCAGTATTAGGTCTCCGGACACCGCGACTGCGGTGGTCGCCGGCGATGGCGGCGGCGGTTGTTCCGGGTTGGGTTTGGTGCGTCGATTTGGGTTTAGTCCTTTTTCCCCCTTTCCATTTTCTCGGATTTCCTCTTTCAGCTTATGGATGCGAGAGGAAGCCGGCGGAGGGAGATGGCTACGTCGCGTCAGATGTGCTTCAAGATTCGTGCGAATGGGTACGAGCCCTGCGACAGCGGTAGAGACAAGTGGAGGAGAAGACACCCGTTTATTCAGTTGGCTTTTACTGCTTTCTTCACTTCGAGCTGCTGGTTTGTAGTATGAGGAATGATATTAGATTTTGCCGCATCTTATGTTTGGCCCATTTGAGTTAATAGTGCGCATTACGCTGGTAAAAAAAAAAAGAAGTTTAGCCTCTAAATTTCCAAACCGATGACTTCTTGGATTTGAAAAATTCTTTGTGTCTGGTCTTGATTCAAAAAAGAAAGAGAAACTTTGTCACTGGTACTTGATTCAAAAGGAGCGAGAAACTGAAATTATGAGATCTTGCCGGGCAGTTTAGTAATAATAGAATTTCTCGAAATGGTTTTGCTTAGAGAGTGGACACCAACGGAGGATTGGTTCTAACTTGCTTGACGAAAGTGTGTAGGTGTGCTTTTGGAAAGGAAGCTAAAGAAGAATGGATGGAAGTTTTTGGATTTATCAGAAACCTTATGGAGGAAGTCATCTAAAAAGTCCGCCAGATTTTGCAGAAGGTCCTCTATCCTTTAGTGAAGTCACAGGCTTATCCATTTCTTTCTCAGAATTCATATTTAATGTTTTTGCTGCTTTTCATTAGTACAAAATGAGTTTACCTTCTCGAAGCATACAAACTTCTTAGTAATATGCTGCATTATTGCTTTCAAAAAAGCAATGGGCTTGTTCACTTGGCCTGTTGCTTATCAGCTGCTACTGCTACAGTATTGGCAGTTATTTTTCCTTCATCGCTACAGTGTTCATTATTTCTTCAAAAGCTGCTATAGTAAAACGACTTCAAAACAACCTGCTGAACAAGCCCAATACTAAAACCACCCTGAGATGAGAGTTAACTTGTTAGTTAACGGTTCATTGTACAAAACAACACTGGAAAAAATAACTAATAAGTACTCGAGATAAGACATAAACAAAAGTCATGTCTGCAGTGAATAGCTTAAGATACGTATTGGTCTGGGGACCAACACATGAAAATTGCGTCTTGGGCAGAAAAAAATACTAGTACTATTCTATATAAATCACTGTCACTGCACTAGGGCGTAAGAACACTTTTATGATGTCATATGTACTATTGTGACGAAATTAAGCATTCATTGAGTTGACAAGGCTCTGTTCGTTTCCCCTATCTAATTTTTAGAGGTCAAATCAAAGAGAATTTTATCATTTTGAGACTGAATAAAGTCTAATCTCGAAACTAATTGCAGACTTCCTATCTCATTCACGAGACTGAATCCAACGAGGATAATTATAGTGTTATTAGAATATGTTTACTGTAGCATCACCGTAGCAAAACATAGATTAATTAGGATCATTAGATTCGTCTCGCAAATTAGAGGGGAGTCGCGACATAGGTTTTGTTATTAAATTAATAAAATTACTACTAAATAGTAAGATTCTCTTTGATGTGACAAGTATCTAAATTTTAGAGGGTGGAAACGAACGGGGCCAAAGTAAACAATCATCAGTGGGAGGAGTATCTTTTCTTGCAGAGTCGTGAAGTAACTCGAATAAAAAACTATTCTCAAGAACCTAAAGTTGCACAAGGTAAAGACCACTACCGCAGCGAGGTGAGTGCACACCTGCGGGAATATCTTGAAAACAGTGGACCTTCGTGCAGAAGGAACTATGCATAGTGGGAGGAAAGTATATTTGGGATAAATAAATCGGTGGGCTAGAAAGAAGTAAACGGTGCTTTTCCCCTTTTCGGTGATGTAAGAAAATGGACTTGCTATGTGTAGCGGCTATGCTAGCAAGCTATGTTTTCCTTTGGATTTTGTCACTGAACAGACGCACGACTGCTTTATTGACATTTTTTGTTCACTGATTTTAAGGAGTGTGTGATATACTCGATCAACTGATGTTGTAGTCCTAAAAAGAGTTTCAAAAATGACGGAAGAAAATACAATATCTCCATCAAGCAAAATATAAAACATATTACTTTTTGAACGAAATTAAAAGAAGCTAGAGCCAAGTTCACTTGAACCAAAAATGCGAGAATCGTATCTAGTACAGTACCTAGTCACCCTATGAACAATAAATCTTTATGTCACCTACTCACCTTGCGGAGGAAGTTACCGATGTTTGTTGTCTAAGGCCCTGTTCGTTTCCTGCCTCTAAAATCTAAGATCTGTCACATCAAAGAGAATCTTACTATTTAAGTAGTACTTTTTATTAATTTAATAACAAAACCTATGTCACGACTCCCCTCTAATTTGCGAGACGAATCTAATGATCCTAATTAATCTATGTTTTGCTACAGGTGATGCTACAAGTAAACATCTTCTAATAACACCATAATTACCCTCGTTGGATTCGTCTCGTGAATTAGATAGGGGTCTGCAATTAGTTTCGAGATTAGACTTTATTTAAGTACTCCAAAATGATAAAATTCTCTTTGATTTGACTCTCTAAAAATTATATACCTGAAAACGAACAGGGCCTAAGGATCGTGTACTAGAACTGCGCATAAAAAATTAGATTGAACTGGAGTAATGAACTTGTTGTGCTACTCAGTGTGATCCTATTTTAGTCAATATACTTCTTTTTTATGGACCTATATATTCCACTGTTTTCTCGCAGAAACAAAACAAGGCGAGGCAAACAATATCGATCAGCAATAGTATCCGGCATAGAACTAGGCTCGTTTGGACTGGAGCTCCTGCGTCGTGTACTGCTTGTCTTTGATCAGAGCTTGCGAGGACCGAGGAAGTTTGGTGATGTCACCTATCTCCATCCAACAATAATTAACTGACATTCATAAGCAGGCCGTTAAAGGTCGGCTTAGTTTAAGCAGGATTAGCAAACTGCAAACACAACTTGACAGGACAGTTAATTGGGTAATCAATCCTCAACTAGCAGAATGTACTACAAGTTGGTGATGCACTGATGCATCCAGTAATGTAGTCTTTGCAGGAACTGTTTGCTTGATCTGTTTAAGGTTTGAAAGCCGGATTGATGATCAGTGAGCTCCACCCAATCCTTCCATTAAGCCAACGCGTGAACGAGCAGCAGGTCGATGCTGGGGTGACCCTACGGCCAGTCGACCACTATGTGCGATCTGAAACTCACCAAACAATACCGCCCACGAAAAAGGGCTTCTTTTTTCTGAACCAGGAGTAGGGGAAAAGGAGAAAAAGCCAAAAAGGTGGATCAAACTGGCCGCGGATCGGCCGGACGATGCTTTCGTTTTCAGTGGTCGATTTCGTCTTCCCCTTTTCATCGCCGGTTGTTTTCTCGGCGGCCGAGATGGTCGGTCGCTAGCCCTTTCGGCCGGGATGACAAGTTAATAAGGGACGATCTGTGAAAGCGACGGCGAGGAGGGGAAAGAATGGAGGCTGATGGCAGATTTGACGCCGATGTCCGATGCGCGTCGTCGCAGCCGGTGACGAATAAACGTTGAAAACAACAGTGCGAGCTAGTTCCCTGCCCTAGAATGCATTCTGCAAGTCCCGGTCTTGCCCTTGATTCTTTGGAGGAAGATTGACAATCTCTCAATCACCACGGCGGCGGATGAGAGTTCAGAATTTAGATAACGTTGACATGAACCATGGGATTTTCTTTGGACCGTTCTATCGTTATCTTTTCCTTTGTTTCGATCTGTGGATCGAAGTAAGTTCATCAGGTGATAAAAAGGTTGAGTTTCACAGAAAACAGGTGATAAGGGGATGAAGGTGGGAACCGAAGGGATCAACAAAAACAAGAAGTTCGTCAGGGGATTCCAGAACTAACTACTTCCTTCGATCCACACGTAGAGCTGCCACCTCCCCTCTATGTCGCCTGTCGGTGCGTTCGTCTCTCTCTCTCTACTTTTTCCAGAGTTGGAGAGAGACTTGTCATCTTTCCGTCCAACGAAAAACTTTGCTTGTGCACCTCCTCCTCCTCTGTTGCCAACACTGCACGCAACCAAGAGCTATGGAAAAACGAAAAGAATATTGCGGAGGATGAGCCAATCAATCTTCTGTACTACCACTCGGCCCAGGCCACGTTCCTTAAAGCCCAAGTTGGGTGGTGCGCATTCGGCCTATCAACCGCGGTTCTTCTGTCGATGACTGGCCCGGCACGGCAACGCTTTCCGTGGGTTTTTAATAATTAATGATTATTATTATGCTTAATTATAGGTTTGTCATGCTAAAATTTTTTATCGATGTTTCTTCTATTGACTGGAGACATCATTTCATAATTATTGATAGTACTTTTTTAAGTAAATTACGAGAATAGCCATCCTGCTTGTTTGGAAGTTTCCATTTAGCCATTGTACTCATGAAGTTACAAATTGCAGCTATTGAACTAGCTCATGCGCTCCGATAGATCATTACTTTCATATTCGTATATACTTTGGTGACATGACATACATATATTCATGACTCACTATCACGGTCGATGTCTACTCATCTAAAAAGCACCAAATCTTTTTCGTCATTTACATTTCCAAGGAACATGCTATTTATTCATTCCAATAATATAATTCTTATATGTTATTTATTCATTTTTAAAGGAACAGGCCAGCGGCCTAGTGGCAAAGCGCCTGAGTGGCAGCCGCCAGGTCGGGGGTTCAAACCCCCAATCCCGCACCGGGTGGAAAAAAATTCCCTCGCTCTCCCCGGGCCAAAGCATAGGTAAAGACTCGCGCCATAGCTCACACGGCCAGTCGAGTCCCTGTGTATGGGTGGGGAGGGGTTCGGGATTTTCTCGGCCTGCATGAGAAGCGCTCTTCTCCTTAATATAAGCCGTCGGGGGTGGCTTCTTCCCGGCAGGTCGAGTTTTTTAAAGGAACAGGACAAACGTATGTGTTAGTGATGCTCCACGAATTGCATGCAAAGCCACATTGATTGAGTGATGATTAGGTAGACTTCCTTTTGCTTCCATCAGCTAGCAATAAGAACATCATAGCTAGCAATAAGAACATCATACCTGCAACTGGCCAACGTGAAGAAAGTAGTGACATAAGAGAAGACAATACATGTTGCTAGCATCAAATTTATAGAGGATAAGGAAGCATTAGCTGCCGCAAAGAAAAAAAGAAGAGGCCATAACTATCACAAAACTATTCATCCTCCACGTGAGGAATCAAATAGCAATATTTTCTCCCTTTAGTTTTAACTCGATTTGCTTATGTGGTTATGTTAGTTTTGTTATGTAAAAAGGTCTTCTTACGTATATTTCAAGTAAATTTGTAGTTTATGTTTAAATTGAGCTCAATCCGATAAAAAACTACTGTCCTATAATTTAATATAAAAGAATTGTGCTTTGCACTCTTGATTTCAGAATACTCGTTTTTCTTGATCTCAACTCTACGGGACCCAAGTATCTGTATGGGTTAGAGATATCAAACAACAGGTTCAGTGCTAAGTGTTTTTTTACCACTGAGGAAATGCGAAAGAAAACTATAAAGTATAGAACATGTGCTACAATTTACTTGCACTCGACATGTAGGCATCCATTTGGATGCTTAGTCATGAATATGTGTATACCATATCATTACAGTACGTAGAGTTATGAAGGTAATGAACATATTGATGTGTATAAACTAGCTTAATGGCTGTAATTTACAATTTTATGAGTACAATGGCCAAATTGAAATGGTTGAACGAGTACAATGGTTATTCATGTATTTTACTCTTCCTTTTATCAGCAAGTTTTTATAGTGCAACGCAATGCAATACACTACTATAAAAAAAGGCAATAATATCGGGTCATTTTCCAAGTAATAGCGGGCATAAAAAAACTTTATTGTAGTGCCACTTTGTTGACGTCATTAGATAACAACGCTATTATAGGGTCATCTGCAATAGCGGGCTCCGCCGACGTTAGCGAGCGCAACATTGTTGAAAATAGATGTTGTCACAATAATAGCAGAGCGGTGCCGACGTTATTAGAGCCCGTTATTAAAGAAAACACCATAATATCTAGTTTCTTAAGTCGTCCATCCGTTATTAAAAATTAGGCCCATAAGGCCCAACAAACTAAACTCTAGAATCCACAAAAACGACTACACTATAGAAGCACAACACTCCGGACGCTAAGTCCTAAACTCTTCCATCTCGAACCGTGCCACACCCCAGCCCAACCCCATTATTGCGTCGTGCCGAGCGCCGGCGGATCGACCCGATCAACATCGCGCCCCTCCCCTCCTCCGCGTCCCATCGACGGCGGATCCGGCGAGGAGGTGGCCGGATCCATCGCGTCGGCCCGCGCTTCTTGGACATATTGTGGTCAAGCTCCACTTCTTGGCTACCTATATACTCCCTCTAGTTCTAAAAAGAAAGTTGTTTTAGCAATTTTTACGATTTCACAAAGGAGTATGTTTCGTGAACTTTTTCCGATTTTCGACGACTTTTACCCCTCGGTGTAGTTATCCAAACGCTTGAGTCGTCCGTTCATTCGAGGCTCTGCATTAAACACCGCATCTCACGATCTAGACCCAGGTTCATCCTCCAATCCCCACCGTTGGCCACCACCACCGCCTCGTCGGCCCTCCACCCATGACGTTGGTGCCTCGCCCGACCCCGTCGCCCTTCCCCCACCCTCCTAGAACCACTCGGCTTCAACCCCCTATCATTGCTAACAACTACGGCTTTTCTCCCCGCCCTAGCACCACCGACCGCCCTCCTTCACCACCCACCGCCATTGCCCGCCCTGTTCCTAGCTTCCATGGCTAGGGGGAAGAATCCTCCCGAAAACCCGAACCTTAACTCACCAATCGGGTCGGCCACCACCGCCCCCTCGTCGTGCCACCCACTCGCCCTCGCCTCCGGCGCCTCTTCCGTGGTCGCGAGTCGTCGAGAGGAAGGAGATAATGATGTGTTGGATGTGTGAATAGATAAGTAAAGAAGTAGGCTTTCTCACCCTCGAGCCGGCCCGTGTGGGCCTGGATCGGTTGATCCAGCCTACTAGTCGCCAAATAGTTTTTTCCATTTGTATACCGTGAGGAACACTAGCGATCAATAATATATGATCACAAGTACCTTAGTTACTAGAAACCAATCTTTTATTAATGACACCTTTGGACTTCTCTCACCACTTAATTAACTAACCATTTTCGTCGGTCATTACCTAAATTTTCAGAGATGGAAGATGGTATCGATTCCCAACTATCAACTGCCTATCAACAAAATTCTGAGCATAATGGCCACGCATGATGCTCTTTAACTAACTCAGCAACAACGAGATGATTACTTACTTCATTTGTCCTTGAATTAACGTTTGTTGACATTCCTACTCCATGGAAAGAATATAAGTTGGAACAATTTTATTATTGTGTCCTTAAACTCACGCAAGCCCTAGCCTTCAATGCTAGGAGCCAATCCAGCCGACGACGAGGAGTGGATCCACCTTCTCTTAGTTTAGTTGTTTAACTAAATTTGTAGCGGTGACGTGAGCCATAAGGTGTTGTCAAGTTCGTCCACATAGAGCAATGGATGATAACATATGATTGAGAGACAAAGACCCAACATCATCAATGGTGATTAATGTACTCAATTCGGAGGTGCACTACCGGAAAACAGAAATATGTTATGTGCCAGACTGTTTGCCGTGTGCTTTTTCTCGGGAACAGGGCAAAGAACATCTTTGCCGTGTGTTTTTTCTCTTCATTCAGTATGTTTATCACTTTGTACAGAACCTGATTTCCATTCAGTCACATTGAGTCAATTGTGTTTCAAGGAATGACTCAGAACTCGTTGTATACAGTAATCTATCCATTTGCATTTCATTTATATGGAAAATGGAAAGATCAGTGTAGGTGTCAAAATTTCAATGAAGTTCCAATTTCTGTTGTCTCAATTCTAAATTCTGCACTCTTGTACTTCTGGGATAGATTATATTAGACTGTCTAATGTTTTATCAGTCTCTGAACTAGTTGATTTGGAAGCAACGTTCTGTTTAGACAATATAATTATTTATTTCACTTAAGACTCTGCACTTTTGAATTTGTGACCATATTAAGTACTTCTGTCAACTTATTTACATTGGGCATTTGTGTAGGTGAGACGAAGAGTGGTGTTGTCCATCGCTTTTTGCCAATTACTTGTGAGGTCAGTACTGTCTAGCTTGAATAATTTGTGGAATAGGCTTGTATTCTTAGATTTATGTTGGGAAGATGAGTATTCTTTCAAATATGGCATTCACATATGTTTATTTCATTGATTGAGCAGGAGAATTGGAACTGTTTGGTCATCCTCTCATTTGCAGGCAGGGCTTAATTGGATTTAGGGGAAAAGGTAAGTCAAAAAACTTCTCTTATTATGACATAGCAAGAGATGAACTGTGAAGTGTCAGTGATATCTTATATTTATTTTCCCACCACTTGATTGTCTTGGTTAGTTTTTATACAAAGCAGTGACATAGCTTTGTCTTTACATTTTATATAATCAGACTACATGTTTTGTACTACATATATAAAGAGCATTGAGGCCAACGTGGAGAGTTGAAGCTCATCATCAGAAGAAAAACAATGCATTTTGAAGTATTCTGATTGTGAGATGGCATCCTCTTCCTTTATACTTCAACCATTCTTATCATGGTAGTGCTAGCATTTTGTATAGGAAAATAGTTTTCCAAATAGTACAATGTCCACCAAAATACAAGTGATGCTCATAGCAGTAGCATAACTTGTCAAATGTATACCGACTTAGAAATGACTCCTAAGAGATTTTGGTACTTTTGCTGTTTGGAATATGTGTAAACCGTTTTGATTGCATTGAGCTACTAGTGTGATTATGTATATTTGTGATGGAATATGTAAACCATTTGATTGCATTGATCAAATATGTGATTATGTGTATTAGTGATAAAATATGTAAACCTATACATGGAATAAAGCATGTGTACTAGACTATTTTTATAATATATTGTGAATATAAATGTGTAATTTTATTATTTTTTAGTTTTTTCATATATCCTTTGTTGTGTGCTCGGTAAAAGGTACGCGGCAAAGCCGGCTTTGCCGTCGAGCTTTATTGCTATCGGAACTTCGCCGTAGGCCACCTATGATGATAACGATGCTACGTGTATTTTGGCGCAAGCACATGGCAAATTGCAGGATTTCGATAGTGGTGAGCTCGACTTGACTAGGCTCGACCCAACTCAAATCAATTTCAATCAAGTTGAGCCTGCTTTTTAGCTCGTTAAGTTAATAAGCTAACTCGAGCCTAATCGAACTTATTTAATGAACATTTTTTCCTTTGTGTGAACAGCTTTGTTCATCTACTACCAGGTAGATAGGCCCCCAGTTGAACAATGATTTGGGGTGTGTCTTAACCGTACACATAGCTGATGTATTTTTTTTAAAAAAAGTACTATTGATCTCCTCCGGTAGACTTTCGGGGTACTAGAAACTTTAAATCGTAGCCACAATTCTGGACAAGAGAAAAATGTTTGCATTTATAGATATGGGCCTCATCACAATTGATACATGAAATAACAGACAAGTGCATGCATCGATCTATACATGAACACAGCTTATTCAATAATAGCTTTGGAATTTACATGGCAATGTGACGGATTAAAAAAAGAGGCCTAACATCGGTATGACGTGATTGGGAATAATTTACACGGGAGTATTCATATTTAGAGATGAGCAATAACTACAAACAAGGCCGTACTTAAGTGTGGTGAAGAACCTTATTTTCCCTATTTAGCTGTTTTTGCACTGCAAAAAGAAATAGAAGAGAGAAACTGAATCAGATCAACGTTTAGGAAGATAGAACTTTTAATTACCGAAATACAAGCCAACGTGTAAATATATATGCCAAAAGCAAAAGATCGGCCAAAAAGAAAACTGATATCTCGATCGATTGACAGAATGAAGAGACGGGCCTCATGAGTGGCTGACAGATAGAGAGTGAGCACGCACAGCTCCTAGCATGGCGTTCATGCTAAGAAACCACCGTATGTGCTCACTCTCTTCTGTCAAACCTTCAAGAGCCGGATCCTCTTCTCTTGTTTCGCATCAAGCAGACTGAAAAGGCGCTCCAAGACACATGAACATCTTATTGATCAATAGGTTCATATATGAACGAATGCGTGCATGAAATATTATCCCCTACTAATTAAGTTCCAAAAAGAAACAACCATGGAAAATAGTTTTCAAAGAGCCTCAATAAAAGAAATTAATCATGGAGGAGACAAAGAGAGAGAGAGAGAGAGAGAGAGAGAGAGCTCTAATGGCTGACAGAGAGAGAAGTGAGCACACATAGCTTCAAGCATGAATTCTCTCATTCAGCATGCAAGAAAAGCACCATGTGTGCTCACTCTCTTCTGTCAGCCTCCACCTCCCCTCCCCTTCTCCCCAACAAATCGAGCATCAAAGGTAGAACAAACAACAAAAGGGAGATGATCAATCACACTGTCTCTCTTTTTCCATTTGTGTCTATATGTGGAACTAAACATAAAACATGTGGCCATTTAGCATGCTAATAAGGCAGATCTAGAGATCGATTATGTATATCTATCTAGAACTTCACTACTACAGTTGATTTGGATGGTGAGCAGCAAAGGGGAAGGTACAGTATTTATAGGAGGGAAAGGATAGGTACTTGAGCCACCGTTCCCATTTGAGTGGAATAAAAGGGAAGATGCCTCAATTGGCCGATTGATGTAACAGTATAGATGAGTGTTTTATATTTTCTTGGCACCACCTACGGATAGACACCTATAGCTAGCTTCTGTTCCATCTTGATCCCTTCCTGTGTGGGACAAACGCTCCATGAACCAGATAAGCTTTGCCATGGACCATCCAACCAACAGCTTTACTATTTTTTCCCAATATCTTCTCGACCAACCTATCGATAGAACATGTGATTTCATGGGGATTATAATTAAGAAATTAAACATAAAACACAGATTTCGGATTCCTTATGCTTTTGTGCTAGAAGAATCTTACACGGGACGAGGCCAAGAGATTTTGAGTGCATGCGCATATACTAGTTGTAGTGCAAGTACTAGACGTCTCTCTGTCTGACAAAAACAAAGCAACAATCCTGCAAGCAGTACTTCTCCCAATGCGCCTTGTAATTCTAAACCAAATTAACCCACATGTGCCTGCTGCGCACCGCCACTTCTAACCAATCACGTACGGTCATACCATTCTTCAATGACCCCTTGATTTTGCTCTCGTGAGAATTTGAGATGGGACGACGGCAAGATCGGAGCACATTGAGACCACCACATGGGGAGGGCAATGCCCAATGGAATTCATGTCTCTTCAACGAGGAGGGAAATGATAGAACTAGTGCATGGTTGCATACAGCTCTCAATGCAAGGCCAGCTGCTTTTTTAGATTCTCATTCGAGGGATAACTTAGAGTTTAATAGATTTACAGTTTAGTTTAAGGCTTATACTGGATAACACATTTCTTTAGTTTTCATTCACTCGTCATTTTGGCTTACATATTCACAAATAGTGAATAAGTCATGTACATTGGTGGAACTAGCGAACAAGGGATGTGCGCTAATAGGTACATACAGCTCTCCAAGGAAGAAGGATGCATTTATGAAAAAAAAAAACTCAAATGCACAGCATATGATTTCATAACATATCTAAGAGGTTTTTAAAAAGGTTATGCACTTGTAATTGATTTATGAAATCAACCTGGCACATGCATGGTTGCACAGTTACGCTACACCTTAAAAGGTTCATGAAAAATCTTACAGGATGCTACATTATACAATCCCCTGTAATATATATTTCATGTCAAAACTTAACTTGCACAACGTAGTAGAGAAAAAAGAAAGGAGAAATCAACTGTGAATAATACAACAGCTAGTTGCGATGGCACATGAATTGTAAATTGCCGATTACTGTTCAAAAGGTTTATTATTTCTTTTCTTTCGGAACAAACCCCTTATATTGATGTTGGTTATATCCTTGTGTCTGTCTTTGCATGAACAAAATTGTTCAGATCGGCTTTGGCCTACCGTAGTTACCCTTAAAAAATTATGTCCTTGTGTGGGATATGCTGAGTACAAATCATAGTGTTATTTTTCCCTATGATTTAGGAAGAACAAAACATGATAAAAAGAATCAGACATTGGATCTGTGTACATCTTAAGAAATGAATACATCATGGCGTTCGATTTGGGAGTGACAATCTCGTATTCAGAAAAGCATAGGGCCTCTCCTTTTCCAGAAAGGGAAAACGAATTCCTTTTGCATGCCTAGTTTTATCCTTGGAAATGGACAGAAGGATGCAAGATCAGCCGAGCTATTGGTCTTTCCCTCTTCTTTAGTGGTGTCACTTCTGTGCACCTTTCCCCACTGTCAACATTAGCAAACCACATCTTTTCTTCATCCTAACAACCGATGCTATAGCAGCATAAAGTTGTAGTATGCCGTCTCTTAATTAATAAGTTTCGTGGAGGGGAATATGTTTAACTGAAATATGGTCATTTAATCGCAGAGATACAGTAGGCATACAAAGCAACCGCGCTTTTATTAACGAAAAAACCCATGGATACCATTCTAGATAGACGACAGATAAAGGCAATGGTCCATACCGGTGTCGCCTTGCCATAGGGTCAGCACAGGGAAGCCTTTCCCGTATCATTGCCATTGTTTATGACGGAAATGCTATCTCTAGCCACCCCGATGCCCTGCTTTTGCAAAAGTTGCAAGAGTTATTGGAATCTTGGAACCCTCAGGCGACGTCTCTCTCGTTCTCTGGAACGTGCGCCGTGAGTGAGTTTCAGTCATGCAGATGCATGCGCTGAGCTAATAGACCGGCGGCAGCAGCATGCCTGCATCTGTTCCTCGCGATATGATTCCTCCCGTCCGGTAGGCCGGTGATTAAACTATTGCAACTGATGAAGGAGGAGATGCAGTCAAAGCATGGCCAAATGCGGAGGTGCCTATACGTGACATCGAATTTCCTTTTCCGCCGACTCATCATATCATGGCAGCTACAGCTGATAGAGTGGTGGTGGAGCACATGCCAACGTGCCATTAGCCCATATGAGGGATGGATATCAAACCAAAGCGGAATGGACGGCTGACATCTGATTCTTGTTCTCGTCAGCCAACGGTGGCTTTTATTTGACTATGAAAGACAGGTTCGGTAGCTCCTGGGTTATGTAGTCAAAAGTAGTCCCTTCGTCCAATTTATTTATCATTCTTGAGGTGTTTTTGGGTGTCCGGATTTATAGAATGTTCAATGAATCTGAGCAGATGGTGTATCCAGGTTCAAATAATGTTCAATGAATCTGGTATAAAACCAGGATAACAAATAATTTGGGACATAGAAAGTATGACACAAATTAGCTCAGGTTTTGTGAATATTTACACGATTATCATATTCATTTTCGAGGCTTATCAGCGACCTAGCAAGATTAATTCTCAAAATATTTCGAGGCTTATTAGCGACTTGAGCAACAAAATATTTCGAGTATTTCTAACACATAGTGTTACCTTCTTCTCAAACACAAGCACAACAAACCTGACCTCGTGGGAAGTATATAGCTGTTGAACTTGCATCTTGCCGCAATTGGGCACAACATCATAAGACTTGCCTTCGCTCGCAACAATTAACGTCTGTTTTTTTTTATGCGCATTAACCAGAACTTCCACTTTGCTGGGGAACCACTACTAACTTCCAGTGGTGAGATGGAAGAGTAGAGTAAATTAATTAAGACATGGTGTGTGAGAGCAACCAATGTCAAAACGGTGTCCATGTCTTTCCGTTGTGGAATGTGTAGTGTAGTTAGAGAAATTCAAAACCACTCCAGTTACTAGTTGTACTACATGACGTGTGTTTGAAGGGTCCAATTTTTTAGCACAAGGATAGTCTCTCAGAAACCTCTTTTGCTTCAACAGACTGTACTAATGCAACACTATTGTTTAGTGAAATTAATCTGCCATTTTAAGACTAGCACTGCTATTTTAGCTAAAGAGAGTTTCTAGGGAATTTAGCGAAGAGGGATGGAGCATGAAGGTGCCTTCTAGGATGGATGATAGAGTCGTGTAGCTCCCAAGGGGTTGGTGCAGTGCATCCACGCCTAACTGATGCGCGCCGCATATCGTCACAGCCCAAATATTATACTACACGGTAATAACAGTATCTGGTGTGTTCGTTCGTGCACTCAGTTCATTGATCTGGAGCGCATAATTTTAAGCATCATCGCAACCGGCGCCGCAAAGTTGAGGCGAAAAGGCGATCGAGTGGCATACGACATGAACTGGACTCCAACAACAACAGTACCCGCGCGCGTTTGACGGACGGGAGTAGCCGAGGCCGCTGGGCACCCGGGCAACCCTGCTGATGGCTGGAACGGTCGAGTCCTGTCCTCCTGCATCCTGCACGGGTTAGAGCTTAGAGTCCTGGCACTTGCAGATCGGACTGGAGAGAGGCGAAAAGATTGTACACCGTGTTCACGGTTTGGGCTGGATTGAGCCACCCTTTCGGCCCACGAGCATGGCCGCCATCGCATTCCTCCTTGACCCGGGCGGCGGAGCGTGCTGTAGTGCGGACGAGAGGGGTGGAGTTAGGGATTCGAGCTATCGCATGGTAGAAACTCCGATGAGCTTCAATGGCAGCAGTGCTACGGTGTCACAAGGGTGCCGTACGTTGCGTCACTCGTGGTGGGAGGAGGGACAAAGTTAGGGATTCGAGTTATAATATGACGTACTCCGACGAGCTTCAATGACAGTCATCCTAGGGTGTCCGCGAGGGCACTGCCACATCGCCAGTGGTGGAGGGGCAAAGTTAGGGATTTGAGCTATATATCACGTGGTAGGGACACCAACAAGTTTCAATGATAGTCATGCTAGGGTTCCAGCGAGCTCACCATTCTGCCATAGAGGAAGGGTTGGTCGGTGTGTTTACCAACACCATGTTGTCCTGCATCCCAGCCAGGTGATGGGAGTAGCCGAGCGGTATGTAGGCACCCACGCCGGGGACGTCCTATACATAGACCGATCTCCGGAAGTCATCCGGTAGATCGGCCCAATATGGCCCATTAACAGCTACGCGTGATGACCAATAGTATCGGGTGCGCCAAAAGCTTATGTCAACATTTTCGAAAAAAACATATCAACATTTTATATAAAAAAATTGACTTAGTACATATAAAATGTTGAAACAATATATATAAATGTTGATGAAAACAATTTATTTTAAAAATATTCATATTGGATCTCATTTTGCGGAATTAGATCTAAAGAACACGTAGGTTAGATTCAAAAATGTATCGGCGGTTTGGGAGAAAAATGTGTTTGAAGTTTCATAACCGTTTCTTTTTTTCTCCCACCTCCCACTATGCTTCAATCAGATTGCAACATGTGGCGGTGATCTATCCAAAGCTAAATATAGAGCATTCTATATATATGAATTTTCCCCCACGCCACCCAGGCTGATGGATGGAACAATCAAGTCCTGTCTTGCGTCCTTGCACACCGGACCGGAGAGAGGCGCGCATGGCCGCCATCGCATTCTTCCTCGACCCGCGGCAGGGGAGCACGCTTAGTGCGAGCGACATCACGTGGTAGCAAATCCGATGAGCTTCGAAGGCAGCGGTGCTAGGGTGTCGTGAGGGTGCCACCGCGTCGCTCGTGAGGGTGGAGAGATGGACTTAGGGATTTGAGCTGTCACATGGTGTCATGCTAGGTGTTGCGAGGGCACCGCCACGTCACCGGTGGTGGAGGATGGGCGAAGTTAGGGGTTTGAGCTATCGCGTGGTAGGGACTCCGACGAGTTTCAATGATAGTTGTGCTAGAGTTCCGGTGAGCTCACCATTCCAGGCCACGGAGGAAAAGTCGATCGGTGCGTTTACCAACATTGTGTTGTCCTGCATCCCAACTAGGTGATGAAGAAAGACAGAAAGACTATATGCCACATTCACGGTTTGGGTTGGATTGAGCCACCTTTTTGGCCCACGAGTGTGTCCGCCATCGCTTTCTTCCTCGACCTTGGCGGCAGAGCGTGCCGTAGTGCGTGAGGTTTATCGCAACAACGAGGATGTCGTCACATCGCTGGTGGTTGAGGATGGGTGGAATTAGGGATTCGAGCTATTGCATCGTAGAGAATCCGACAAACTTCGACAAACACTTTGCTAGGGTGTCGCGAGGATTCCACCGCACCGCTGGTGGTGGAGGATGGGCAAAGTTAGGGATTCAATCTATCCTGTGGTAGGGCTTTCGATGAGCTTCGATGGCAGCTGTGCTAGGGTACCGCGAGGGCACGGCCACATCATACGTGGTGGAGGAGAGGCAGAGTTAGGAACCTGTGGTGGACTACGACGAGTATAGACGCCACGCCACCCAGCTGATGGATGAAAGTGAAACCATCTTAGTCCTGCCTTGCGTCGTGCATGGGCTCGAGCTTAGAATCTTGGTCCCTGTAGACCGCACTAGCGATTTTTTTATTAATAACAGAATTTTTTAATTGTTTAATATAAATAACAGGTTGATTTCAAATTTTGCAAACTAGCAGGACCATCGTCCATCCAACGGATGACAAGGAAATATCACGCGTTGGTAAGGCGCTAAGGGAGATATCTCCCAGTGAGTGGGCGACATGCTACACTACCATTTTTCTTTTGTTTTCAAATTTTTGTGCCAACAGTTAAGCCTATTGACGTCTCAATTAAAAATAGTTTTAGACATCTAAAAATCATGATAAATTTTATGGTCGTAAACAATATGCTCATGCAACCATTTTAGCATAGAAAATCCCAAAATATGTTGGTAAACTTAAACTAACAATCAATAGATTAGAAAAGTTGTTAATGACTAATTGAACTTTTAGACCATCTTAAACTTTGATAAAAATTAATAAAAAATTACCTAAATTCATTTTATCCTTATTGGTACCAATATAATGTTTCTTTACATCTAGGTTCTATTTCAAAATTTTGAGTTATTTAAATTGAATACAAATTTGAATTGAACTTCAAAGTATAAATGAGTATAATATTAACTCTAGCTCCTTAACATAGAACGTTCTGTCATGTTGGCACCATTTCATAGGACTCTTAACTCTTTAAGTGGAGTTAAATTTAGAATATTAGTTAATTTTCTTTGAATTCAAATTGAAATTGGAATTTACTTTAAATAACTCAAAATTTTAAAATATAAACTAGACCTAAGTAAAACTTATATTAGTACTAGCAAGAATAAAATGAATTTGGATATTTTTTTATTTCTTAACAAAGCTTAAGATGGTCTAAAAATTCAATTAGTCATTAACAACTAGTCTAATCCATTGATTGTTAGTTTAAATTTACCAATATCTTTTATGATTTTCGATGCTAATATGGTTTGATGAGCATATTGTTTACCACCATAAAATTGATCATGATTTTTAGATGTCTAAAACTATTTTTAAGCTGAGACATCAATACGCTTAATGTTAGTAAGATATAAAAATACGAGAAAAAGAAAAATGGTATTGTAGCACATTGCCCACTCACTGGGAGATATGTCCCTTATCGCCCTACCAACGGACGATATTTTCTTGTCGCCCGTTGGATGCACGATGGGTCTGCTAGTTTTGTAAAATTTTAAATATTATTTATATTAAATACTCCCTCCATATCTATAAAGAACTTCGTTTTGGACAGCATTTAGCATACCAAGGAACACTTAATTAGGAAAATTTTCCATGTTTACCCATATTAAATACACTGGGACCTCTTACTCCTACCAAGGCAGCTTGAGTGTTCACCAGCACAAGCTCCGAAGCATACTATTTTTGCCTGTTTTTGCAGCTTTGTAATTGATACCCAGCCAATGAGCAACAAGGGAGACCACGGGTCGCGCGTTGGGCCGCTTTGTAATTGATACCCAGCCAATGAGCAACAAGGGAGACGACGGGTCCCGCGTGGTTAATTTCTTCTCGGTAAATCGCGAGGCGAGGCGGCGGCGACTTGGGAACTGGCGTATGGGAGGGTAGTTTCGTCCGGAACAGGGGAAAAACGCCAGAACGCAAATCTTTCTGATATCTCGCCAACTGCCCAGAACGCAGATTATTATTGATATGGAGGGAGTAATTAAAAAATCTGTTATTAATAAAAAAATTCCGGACTGTACCGCGCAAGCCTGGTAACCAAATCGGCTGAAAATACAGCCTACGTGAACGAGGCTAAACCCAATAAGTTTCTGATCTCGACCCAAGGCTGCTCGGCAAACGTAAGACCACAAGTATGGATCTAGAAAGGCCCATAAAGAAAGCCTGACGTGGGCTTTAACATCTCTGAAAAGAAAAAAAAAGAAAAAGAAAAATAAAGACAGAGAGAGGAAAGTCTCACTTCTCTTGAGATTCAACATCAACAGCAGCCAAGAAGTGGCGGACGCAGCTATAGATGGTTTTACTTGGCAATTGCGACAAAACGTGGCGATCCACTTGGTACTGCACTGCGCTTCGAAACTTAACATTGACCGACTGATGAACATCAAGTCGGCGTTCGGCAACCTGCTTAGCGTCCACGGCGTGGCTACTCTGAAATACACCCACACAACTGAACGTGTAAGCTTCAATTGCTGCGTAATTCCAGCCATGACTATTTTTTCTTTTGTTGCTCAGTGCTAGAACAGACAGGTCAAATTCAACGTCAGGCCTCCGTTTTCCTGTCAGTTTGTATAGTCCCTTTTTCTGTTTCTGAAATGGGGTTCATATGGTTACACGTTCAGTTGAGCCATAAAAAGTTTGGCCTAGTTAATATGGTTACTGCAGCAGCCATGTGGAGTCTTTGGAAATTGAGGAACAACTTTGTTTTTCAGAATGGCAAATGGAAAGGAATGGAGTCTATTTGGAAGGGACTGCTACCTATGATCAGGCAGTGGCCAAGTGCTTTGCCCAGCGGTGAAGTTGGAGGATTTCAAGTGCATGGTGGCCAACCTGGAGAACAAGCTGAGAAGACCACCTCAAATCACTACTACTTCTTCTAAATTGTTGTCGCCGATTGACTTTTTCGTAACGTTTGACCATTCGTCTTATTCAAAAAATTTCTTCAAATACAAAAAGTTATATGCTATATTTCAAGTTTCTTTAATGATAAATCATATTCTAACAAAATATATGATATTTCTTAAACTTTTTGAATAAGACGTAATGATCAAACGTTACGAAAAAGTCGATGGCGACAACAATTTAGTAAGGGAGGGAGTATGGCATAAGAGTGATGTTTGCCAGGCCGAAGCTGGTTGAGCTCTGATGTAATAGGATAGATTCGAGAGTACTAGTAATTGACAGGGAGAGAACTTGAGAACCAGGGAGGTTAAACTTGCGCTCTGTAAACGATTGTGGTCTTTTGCAATGCAATTGGGACCGGTGTCTATGACCCTTGAATTCTAGAAATGGGGTTCATATCCTGCTGTGTTTTGTTGACCGCTGACCAGTTTAGCCTTCCTCTCTAGCGTCGGTATCGTTTCCTTAGCGGCAGCATGCTCGTGAGGAACTGGACATTCCGGTCTGTCTATGAAACACTCATCATTTTTCTTCACATATGTACCTAACCCTTATGCAGTGGCACCGACTGTCCAGCTTTTCAGAAGCTCCGGATTGCCTCACTATCACTTTGGAAGGTCAGCCATGGAGAATCTGGTCAACAGATTTCCAAGATCTGGGTTTGCTGCATCCACATACGGCTCTAGTACTTCTTGTGTTCCCATGTAGTCAATGATCAATCTAATCCCAGGAGACCCCAGCTTTCAAGAGTGTTACTTTTCGATTCTTTACGTTAATCGTCTAGAGCTTTTGTCCTTGTCATGTTGTAAAGATTGCTTTTGAGTTACATGGTGGCACACGCTAGTTTAACCCGTATAATTAGTCTGCCTGCTTGGCCGATTACTTTTACAGCGTCGCATTAGCTTGCTCCCTGAGACCAAATACTATTACGGCTTGCACTCACCAAATCTAAGTCTGCAGCTGTAAAGGTTAGGGTTCACACGAGCCCGGTAGCAGGATTACCATGTCAACTGGAGTTGCTAAGTTGTTAGAGCACTGGAGTTGACCGTACTCTTCCTGGAGATAATTAGAACCACCACCCCCGTGCCAGTACACGCGTGACCCAGGCCGCCACGTCGCCCTGATTTTTTACCATCGTACGATTCGGATCGTTGGCGGGTATGGCATTCGATTTGTTACCGTGTTTGGTGAGCGGTGATTCTCTCTTTGTCCTCCGCGTGTCCACGCTACACATGGCTACGTGGCTCAAAAAGATTTTATCCGCAGACTGCGTGTCTTCCTCCATTCCATATCGCCGCAGTCTCCCTCTCCCTCCGCCTCCTCCTCCACGACCCGGCGAATCCGCCGCGATGCCCCATCCTTCATCGCGACGGCGCGCACCCCTCCTTTTCTGCTGCCCCATCTCTCTCTCTCTCTCTCTCTCTCTCTCTCTCTCTCTCTCTCTCTCTCTTCCGTGGTGAAGGAAGGGGAGGCAGGCAGGCAGGTGGCGCGTGGCCGTCAGATCCCATCGCCCTCCTCGTCCTGCTCTTCTCCTCCTTATCCTCTAACCATCGCTCTCCATCTCAAAGAACAAAAATGATTTCTCTTGCCTGGGATCCGCGGGGACACGGCAGGCAGGCGACGAAGGTGGCGATGGGCCTGGACGCTGCGGCATGGAGGCGGCTGGACGCGGCGGCGGCAGCAGGAAAGTGGCCTCAACAAATTATTCCAACTCGTCCCTTTATTTATCCCTTTTCCTTTCGTTTTTTTTCACTTCCTGCAGCATGGCCTGCTGCGCTGACGGTGCGCGTTGGGTCAGCGCGGTGCCCGGACTTGGTTGCCGCTGTGGGACACCAGAAGCTAATCACTGAACAAAACGGAGGGGCACAGGTTTGGAGTGGTGAGTTATCGTTTATTTGGAGGAATACCTGCTGGTTTGATGTAGCATAGACGGAAACACCTGCAGGGCTTACTACTAACACGTTGTGTTCCTGTATTTTGACAGGTTGCGGCACGGTTCAGTGAGGTTGTGACAAACTTGCTACTGCAGGGTAACAACATCGAGTTGAGCTATATCTGTTTAACGAATATCCCATGGAAAGATATCTTTCAAAATGTAAAAGTCTCTTAACAAATAACAATTTTGTTGCATCTTTTGTCTTTCAGACATTTTTAATCATAGCCACTCCTGACATTGGACATGAATCTATTCTCTGTATACCCATTGTTAGCATTTAATAATAGCCTATGTGCACCTGAATCTATACTCTGTTTGTAGATTAGAGGTGACACAACCCATGCTGTTGCAAACTCTGCTGCATCGGATGTACTATCTGCTGGTATGTTTGCTTCAGTTCTTACTTCTTAGGCTTCCTTGTACATGATGCCAGTAGAAAACTTGATTTGCAAAGACTTTCTGCACCAACTGGGGTCAGCCTAAGTAGAAATTCAATTCTTCTTTTTCTTGACAAGGCTAACTGCCAAGTACACATATTGACAAAGTAGAACATATAAAATTACTAAAGACAATCACCTCATATGAAGTAGAACATATACAGAGTTGACAGAAAGCTTGGGAAAGGAGGATTTGATCCCCTTACTGTAGTTGTTAAGCTCTATGTTTCTGCGCTATGGATCATTTTTTTCCCATGCTGTAGTGTACAATTACCACAATACTTTTCAAACTGTAGTTCTAAAGCATGTTACGGTCTTCTTCCCAAAACTTTATTTAGTTAAGTCTATTTCTTTTATTGTGCTTCTGAAGGACTCCACAGAATCATCTATTTAAAAGTGTACATCTCATTCCTCAAGCATGGTCTATAGTCTGATGATGTGATCATATCTCTTCGAAACATCAGATGTGGATTACCCAACCATACTTGCACCTGTTCATAAACACGTGGCTCATCATCAGTGGTAATACATGCAGGCTCTGGTGATTTCGAGTAGGCAGCAGTTCACTCTGTTTTATTTATTTTCTAATAACTTGTCACCATACTTGCACCTGTTCATAAACACATTGTTGGAGTTTATTTTGCATTAAGAGCAAGGTAATTTTTTAATTCTGTTTCTGACATGAGATATTGTTACGTTGTTAATTTATTATGTTAAATATCATTTGTACCTTTTTTGTGCACAGCTATAGACTATAACTGAAATTGCAGCATTTGTAGATTTTATTCAGATCTACCTTTTTTTATGCTTGTGACAATGAATGTTGAGTGGTGCTTTTAATTTCTGTACCTCCAAGTGTCAGCATTGAAAGTTGAATGGTTCATCTAACTTCAGAAGATAGATGAGTGTTTACTTCCTCAATTCAGAGCTTACGATAATGATAATAACATAATGTTTTGTTGACCATCGCATCGAGCAGTGCAGGGTTCTTTTTTTCTGATGGTTTGAAGTTGTAAAATCAAGATTGTACAACTGGGCTTATTCCATCAGTTTGCCTCTTCATATACTCTTCATGGTTAACTCCCAGTTTTGTTCTATCGATGCCTGATGGATTTTAATTGGATTTTTGGTGCAGGTGACACACTGCAAAGTGAGGAAGGTGAGCTCCCGTCCTTGGCGGTACTCCTGTTCAATCTGACCAGCACAACCCTTTCCGCCGCCGTGGTGAGGCTGCTCCTCTTTTCTTCCTCTGCTTATTATTCTTTGACTCCTACCTGAGTTTCTCATATGCACCATCCCAGATTGAATGAGTATCATGCAAATATCTCAGTTCCCTATATTAACGGGGAATAGATTGGAGTTTGGAGAAGACTTGATTCAGATCGATGAATATAAACAAGCAAACTTAAGCACACTTAAATATTTGATGAACTGGGGTTATTGACTATTTAATCTGCAAAGGATACATTTCTTGTGTACTTATGCCATTAGACATTCAGTTCTAAACTTATTAGTGAGTAGTTTAGAAAATCCATCTTAGTCTATCTTCCTGTATTAATAATTGTAGGATTATGTGGACATAGTTTTTTAAAGGATATAGATAGAATAAATTCCTGCTGTTGTGTAATCAAAATAATACGTCTTATTCAATTAATTTTTTGTCGGCTATATGTTATGAAATGTTTATTTACCAGGTTATAGACAAGTCATATAGGCACAGAGGTATCTCTGTTACAAAAGTTTACTATTATGATATGTGTTACGTAGATTTGACCTATACATTATTTAGAATTTGCTTGGTTATTTTCCTGTCCTCTTTTTTACAAAGCCTCTTGGGATGAGTTTTGAGCTGCCCTATGCAGTGCATGCTTTGGTAACCATTCAAATATTCAAGTTCTATTATCATATTTCTTGGCAGAGTGGAGGTGAAGAAGAAGCGGATGCTCAGATGTTTAGTGGTTCATTGCACTCCTGAAAATCAGTACGTGAGATATTAAGAATGTGAGCCTCTGTTGTGCTTCTAAGTTAAGTTTCCTGTGTAAATTATTGTTCCATGTACTTGGTCTCTCTATATTTTTCTCTGTCAAGGACCATGATAATAATAGCTATTAGAATTTTAACAATACATTTTGTACATTCCATTATCAATGGAACGTGATGTTGTTTCCTTGCTGCACAACTGCACAAATGTCCAAATAAAATGATAAAGGAAAGGATGCATAGTTAATCATGTTTTTCTTCTGCATTATATTATTACAACCATTTATATGTTTGCATGAAAAAGAGGAACCATGTTCTTTTATGACCCTCAGGCAAGCAAATTTTGTTAATGAAACGACATTGTTTTCTGGATTTCAGAAATTAGCAAGGAATCTCAAGGCCTACCTATTTCTTTCATTCTGAAAAAAAAAACAATGGGTACTTACAGAGTAGTGTTAATATATTTGTTTTGTAGTCTTAAATATATACATGACTAGCTGGAAGGATCCTTGTATTTCCCTTTTTACAATGCAACTTTGAAACTTAATTTAGCAAATTAGAACAAAATGAGGTTTCTGATTCTCATAAATTTTTGCCTTCTACATTATTTTACCACGACAAAGCTACTGCTTTGTACAGAGCTATCAAGTGAAACAGCCAAATGCATTGATAGGTGAAAAAAAATCGGTAGAGATTCATGTTAATATCTATCTAGAACCCGTTGTTCCTATGTTTTATGGCTTCATGTGGATTTAGTCTTTTAGAAAATAAAGTAAATGAACTAATTATAGCATATGATTGTTTCTTTACAGGTTAAGTGCATGCTCATCTAGAACATGTATGGATTACACAAGGCCTGTTGCATCCTTTTCATTCGGAAGCCCAAACAACTTCGAACAACTCTTCAGAGTGCTGTCTTGTCTGTTCGTGTTTTCTATTTCTTTTATACTGTTGTATAACGTTATTTCTGTTGAATCTTATTACGTAGAGTTTCTCATGGTGTAACAAAGGAATTGCTTTTAGTTGTATTAGGCCCTGCCCGTTGGATATTAGGAAATCACTATGTAAAAAACTGAGTTGTACGATTTATATGCTTTCTTGTGTTTTCTTAACAAGTCCTAGAACCTAAAATGAATCACGCAAGGGATGTCAGAGAGAAACGGTAGAGAATAAATTCGCCATCTCAACAAGCGGCGCGCTAAACGCGCCGGGTCATACTAGTAACTACTATAAACTGTGCCTTTCCTTTGAAACAAGGGAGGTAAAAGAACACGTATCTTCCCTTTCAATACAAGGGAGGTGGTAAGCTCTGCGCGTAATCCAAAGTTTAGTCTTTCCTTTCAAACAGGGGACAAGGCAACTGTGAGCTTGGAAGCAATTAACACGACGCCAATTTCAGGTAGTGGTAATTATGTAAACAAGCATTTTTGGCAGTAAACCTGTAAACACACTGTACTTGTATCTCACACTGGTGCCATCTGCGGCGTCATCAAAAGTTTCTTGTTCTCATTTATTTTTATTCTATAAAAAACGAACATCATGTTTCTTTTGTGCTTCTTTGTCAGGTTTTCTTTCATAGCATTAAACAAAGAACGACAGGGCTGCTGCCCTCTCTGACTAACGACTATGGTCAATTCAAAGATCTCTTTGTGTGTGTGTGTGCGCTTCTTTTATTTTCACTTATTTTAACAGATAAAGATCTACTTATGCCGATGGAAAGGGCAGAAATCACAATCAGAACAAATAATATGGAGATTAAGATATGGCTATCGAAAGAAAAAATAACATGGAGATTAATAAGTAAGATAGAATCAGATTCCGCGGTTGGAGAAATGAATTCTGTTTTAACTAATTGATGAGACAAAATAGTCTTGTACAAGATTGGTCATACAGAGGCTAGTCTCACCAAACACGAGATAGAATGATGAAGCTAACAAGGAAAATCGATTCCCAATCCTACCAATCACCTACTGTATCTTTCTTGTGTTTGTGTTTCCTCTCCCCCCTCATTACAGTACAACCGAAAAAAAAAGAATTGTCCCCTGTTCCATCCGACAAAACAAGCAGAGCTGAGCGAAATATCAGGCTCCGAATAATAAGAAACGAAGACGAAGCCTGTTTTGTGCTTCATGAGGAGCGGTCGGTGTTGTGGAGGAGTTTGTGCGCGATGTCGTCGCGCGCCTTGGCCGCCGCCGGCGAGCGCACGGGGTTCTCCGCCAGCATGGCGTCGTCGAAGAGCTGGTACGCCGCCGCGGCCTCCGGTTCGACGACGTCCCCGGCGCGCTCGCAGATGTTGTGCAGCACGCAGCAGGCCCCGAGCACGACGGGCAGGTCCTGCAGCTTGACCTCGGTGCGGCGCTGCAGGCAGCCCCAGCGCGCCTTGAGCCTGTGGAAGGCGTCCTTGGCGGCGCCGCGCAGGCCGTCGACGCGCTCGTTGAACACGTGCTGCGCCCAGGTCATGTTCTGGTGCGTGTACGGCGTGAGCAGCCAGTCCATGAGCGGGTACTCGGCGCCGCCCACCACCCACTGCCCCCGGAGCAGCCCCGCGGCGCCGCGCTGCGCGTAGAGCGCCGAGCGCTCGAGCACGTCGGCGTCGGACATGGAGCCCGGCCAGCCGATGCAGACGTCGGTGAAGGCGCCGCCGGCGTCGACCACGCCCTGCACGGTGATGGAGTAGGAGGTCTTCTGGTTGCGCTCCGTGTGGCGGCGGTTGTAGTAGGCCGCGACGTTGGCCTTGGGCGCGATGATGGGGATGTGGGTGGTGTACATGGCGCCGACGACGTTGGGGATGCCGGACCTGGCCTGGAAGTCGGCGGCGACGGCGGCGGGCGCGTCGGGCCACTGCACGGTGGAGGGCATGAGGACGGCCTTGATGGCGGCGCAGCCCTCGAGGACGAGCTTGTGGCAGGTGGAGATGCCGAGGCCGAAGCGCTTGGAGACGAGGCGGAGCGGCTCCCCCGTGGCGAGGCGCCAGATGCAGACGGCGACGCGCTGGCGGACGGGGATGGCGGCGCGAAGCATGGTGTCCTCCTTGGCCACGGCGGTGCCGAGCGCCTCGCAGATGGCCTCGAACGTGCCGCGCGACATGCGGAACGCGCGCCGGAACTCCGCCTCCGGGCACGCCGGGCTGCTGATGTGGTCCCACCACTCGCGGTCGCGCTCCTTCACCCACAGCCTCCGCCCGCCGCCGCGGCCCACGGGCGCGGCGACCTCCTGCTCGCCGGCGCCGCCCTCATTGCTCCCGCCGCTGTTGTTGGAGCTCGTGGTGGCGGGGGAGCGGTGCCGCTTGTTGGACGCCGTCTCTCCGCCCTCGGGGAGGTGGCACTCCGCCGGCCGCTTCCCCCGGTCCGCCATCGTCGCCCCCGCCTGGACGGCCGGCGGCGGGGGAGACGGCGACGGCTGCTGCTGCTGCTCGTGGAGGTTGGTGAAGAGGTACGTGAGGTCCTCTCCGAGGGGGAAGTCAAAAAAGGATTGGAACGCCGCCTCGGTGTACGAGGTGCTCATCTAGGCGGTGGCGGAGGAAAGGGAATTGCGGCGGTTGGTGATGCAAGAGAAGAGAGATTGGTGATGAGGAGGAATGGAGTCAAGGTTGGGAGGGGGAAGGAGACCCGGGGGTGGGCGGTATATATAGGTACCGGGGCGGAGCGAGAAGACAACGCGGTGTTTGAAGGGAGGACGAAGGTGAGGGGGAAGGTGGCTGACCGCGCGGAGACATGCGCCACCGCGGCCTACGCGGCTACGGAGAACGAAGAAAGCGAGTAACGGGTGCCTGCCTCCGTGTCCGCAGTGTCTCCCTCCCAACAATCCCCTATCCGGCGCGCACCATTCGATTGCCTGAGGCCGGGCCCACTTCGCGACTCGGTTAACAGGTGGGCCTGCGTGGCGTGGCAGGGGTACCTATCTGTCGGGCGCCGTCGCTTTGCTCACCCGGCGGTGTACACACGAGCGCCGTGCTCTGCTCTACTATACTACTAGTACTCTGCTTTTCAGCGGCTCCGTACGGATCAGGGGACTCTGGGTTAGACTAACCAGGCGGTTGTTTTGACCTGTGCACGCTGCAGAATAAAAATTGCAATGGATTGACCCGTACTTCTACTAGTAGTTTCGTTATAATAGTATAACAGCATGTATTATTTGACCACAAATGTTCTCTATACTGTGAAGATAAATATGAAAATGTTAGCTTAACTCGCGTGTAAAAGATTTCATCTGAAAAATTAGCTTACGTATTTCTGCATGGGGCATAAAGACTTAGCGGGATTGCATGGTGTACGGAGTGGTACGTCGGGACGTTTCGCGCGTAATTCTCCTAACAACTAGAATTTCCACAGTAAATAATTGAACTGTTAATACTAACGTACGAGACGTAACTCCGCAATTAATCCGTGTTGCGGCTGGTATAGCTAAATAAAAATGCACTTGCGTATCGCTCGTAATTGCAACAACCGGTTGCTTTATAGAAGCGTTATTGCGGGTGTAGTTGAAACCGCGTTTATCGTTCGGGTTTCTAAAATCAGTTTGAACAACAGATGATTTTATTACAACATACAACAAGTTCACTCGAGTTTAGACCTTCGTATGAATATCATGAATAATTGTAGGACATATAACAAGTTCACTCATTTTCCAGTCTTTGTTTGATTATCCTAAATAAAATTCGTTTAAGAGAGTAAAATAAATAGATGACACAAAATGGAACTCGTGTTGATCAATAACCGTTACGGCCATGTTAACCAACATGTGTGCACAACATAGTTAAGTCCACCTTTCGTCGCATGTTTCTCCTGTACAGAATGATACTCCACGTACTAGGAAAATATAGTAATTGTTTATTTGGAAGCATCTAGACCAAAAGATATTTGGTCTCATTTATGATAGGACCGTTTATACCCCCAACATTATGTTGTTCCACCTGGTGATGATACAGAAAAAAGAGACGTTAGCCAAACTACCAAATATCGACATACATACAGCACTTATAGTGTTAATTAGTTGAACCTTCCCAATATACACGGAGACGCATACAATGTACAACATCTGATACGTACTATAAAAATAGTAACATGTTTATTTGGAAGCATCTACGCCGAGATATATTCAGTCTCATTTATGATAGGACCGTTCGGAAAACCATCCAATTATACTCCAACATTATGTTGTTCCACCTGGCGATGGATACAGAAAAAATAGACGTTAGCCAAACTACCAAATATCGACATACTAGTACATGCTTATAGTGTTAATTAATTAGTTGAACCTTTCCAATACACACGGAGACGCATAGAATGTATCCAGACCGGTACGGCGACAATGTCATAACTGGTTTCCCAAACACGGGAGCACACAAGATGAAAACGTTTCCCTAAATTATCAACTCAACACCTGTCCACGCACAATTCATAAATGGCATCCATAATCCGGCGCCAGGCCCTCTCACGGCCGGTTCAATTCGCGTACTATCTGCTTGATTGAATGCCCAAATCTCGCCCATTTATTCGATGCCAATTGAACGTAATCTGCCAAGCATAGATGAGCAAATCCCGTTATGGCCGCCCCGTTAATGTGTGATTCGGTCAAATTTTCGGTGTGTCTCGTCCACAGAGAGCGTACAGCAAACGGGTTTTGCAAAAGAATTTATGGCTTGCCGTGTGGGGGAAAATTCCCGTCGCGAGCTTATTCGCCTCTGCCTCCCGGAATGGCAAGGCGCGGCAGCAGTTAATCTATGCTTATACTAGCGGTCGTTATCGGTGGCCAGCCTCTGGAGTCCTCGTCGATACGGAGCCGGGGGATTATTGATTCGATTAATTAATTGAATGGAGAAAAGCGCGGGTGTTTATAGCTTCTAATTGACCCGTGCTAAACGACGGGGCGGAACATGCCGGCCACCGTGTCCGCGCGAATATCACGTTTGGTGGCTTGGACGGCCACGCGACGGGGACCGTGTGGCGCTCGGGCCCCGGATGCGTGACGCTTGGCGTGACGCGGTGAGGGTGATGCGCACACGCTTTCCAGCAGCGCACGCGTCGTCTGCCCGTCGCTGTCCGCGCATAGTCACGTCGCAGTTCCGGCACATGGTGTTTTTTTCCCTTTCGTTCCTTCTTTTCCAAAAGTCAGTGACTGACCGTTTGCGATTTGTCCCGACGGCTGCTCAGGATTGCCGCAGGATTTCCCAAAAGCTGCTGCTGGTGATGGTGGGTTCTCTTCTCCCGTGACATCAAACCCAATCATGAGCCATCACAGAAAAATCGCTCTAATTTTTTTAATAGGACAAGTACTTTCCTAGTACCGTTTGTTTAGCTTGGCGGAGTGCAGAGTGCTCCAACTGAACAAGCGAATCAGGGTGATATCTTGGGTGGACAGGACCATGATCAGTTCTCTTAAGCATGGGTCAGACGAGACGACCAAAAAACCGGAGTAAAAAAACACGCGCGGGGAATGGATGGATGATCGTCCGGTACATGGCTGTTGACTGACATGCCATCGCGTACGGTACGGGGCGCCGATTTTTGCGAAGGGATAGGGGCTGATGTGTACGATCTTGGCCGGCAGCTCTGGCCCGATCGGACACCGGCCGGGGATCGGACCACGTACCCGGCCACCCACCCATGCAAACTGCGGCCGAAATGTGCGCTCGACCAGCTCTGTTCCGCGTGTCCACCTGCGCCCATGTTACCGGCAGCCGCGCGCTCGATCGAGCTCGGACGATCGACAAGCATACGGGTCAAACACCGATTCGATTTCGTCACGGTGACGCAGGAGGCCGCACGTGTGAGCGTGTGCTGTGCGCCTACGAGCTCACCAGCGCGTGCGAGAGCTCGAGGGGCCTCGAGAGTCCGGTCAGGTCTGAACCCGCGGCGGGCCGTTCACAAGAGCGGCCAGCCTGTGGCCGGCCGGCCCGCGGTGCGGCATGCATCGCGCGTCGCCGTGAAAAGTCTCGCAGTCGCGAAGCGAGTGATCGATGGAGACGGAAGAGCACCCGCTCGGACCGGTAAGAACGCAGCGCCGCGACTCGGACGACTCCCTCGGGGAAGATAAGACGAGTCGGGGTCGTGGCCGGACAGAGGAAACTCGCTCCGGGGGCAGGAGACGGCGACGCGCAGCTGGATGGATGGATACTTTGGCCGGCGCCCGCTGGTTTTTCTGGTCATTTCCGCTTGGGTTTTCGCGCGTTATTTCCGCTGGTGTGTCGGCGACGTGGGAGCGAGCGCTGTGCGGACGCCGTACCAGCAGCAGTACGCAGCTTTACCTTAGCACGGGGGCAAAGCGCAGCACGCCACCCGCTAAGTTTTGACCGGTCACCGTTGCGGCGGTCGCACTCGCGTGGGTCGCGCGGCCACGGCCACGGCCTGCGAAGGCTGGAATGGAGCCGGCGAGTTGGAACCGCTACGGCCGGCAGCGGCATTCGTTGGACCACTGTGACTGTGATCTGTGATCACTGATCTATAGCACCCAGCTGAGCGTATGGGGCAAGGGATCGCGCTCAATCAATGTATTTTTTATACGTACTATTTTTAATGAATTTTTTATATTACAAGTTTCTTTTCTAGTTTTTTTTTTGCGATTTGTAGAGTCGGAGATGTGGATGGGTAGAGGCCAAGGTTGAAGAAATTACCACGGGAGAAGTTTACTAGTTTTATCTAAACATCTGTACATTTTTCCCTTGAAAATCTCTCTTATGATGGAGGGGGCAAGTGCCCCTTTAGCGAGGGGTTGTAATCTCCGCACGCGATTGGATAGAATCGAGCAAACCTTCCGACAAGGGATAAAACTTTTCTTTTTCGGAAAGTTTCGCATCCCACATCTTCCCGTATACGAAAACTTTTTCGATAAAACTTTTTCATACCGATTTTTTCCTAAACGGTCTCGAAACTTTTCCGCCAAAACTTTCACAAAAACTTTTAAGTCAATCAAAGTTTCAATCGCAGTTTTATAAAACAAGTTTGATTGAAAAAGTTTCATCGAAACTTTGAATTAAAGTTTAATCCAAACTTCACTAAAAATTTTTGAATCACAAGTTTAATCCAAAAGATTCGATGAGAAATTTCATTAAAACTTTGAATCAAAAGTTCAAATCGATGTTTCATCCAAACGTTTGATCGAAACTTTGAAACAAAGTTCAATCCAAACTTGAGTCAAAAAATTTGAATCACAAGTTTAATCGAAAAAGTTTGATAAAAAGTTTCATTAAAACTTTGAATGAGAAGTTTTGAATCAAAGTTCTATTGAAACTTTCCCACCAACGTTGAATCAAAATTCCAGACTTCGAAGTTGAGAGAGACAGAGAGAGAGAGAGAGACCGGAGGCGGGGCGGTTCGTCGAGCGGAGGACGGGCATCGAGGCAGCGCGGGGGGGGGTGACCGGCTCTAGGAGAGGTTCACCGGGGAAGGGATTCATGGAAGAGGACGGCGATCTAGGTGAGGCTTTTGATTCCAGAGAAAGAGAAGAACATGAGGATAAGGTTGCTAGTGCTAAGGTGACGACGTGCGGTGGGTAAAAAAGGAGTGGGGAAAAGGAAGGGACCCATATGCACGGTAATTAGGTCGTTGGGTCGCGCAAGTTTGCGACGAAAGCCAATTGTGGATGGAACAACTTTGCACGTGTAATGTTGTTGCAATTCATTTTTAGTCTCTTTCCTTGTCCTGTTCAAACATTGGATATAGCCACCTATACACAACTTGTGATGTATAGCTAGGATAATTTGGTTCGACTATGTTCAGGAACGAGAGGTGGATGGGTGCGAAAATTTTGAGATGCAAACAAAAAACATCAAATGGAAGTTTTTTAATTAGAAATAAAAATAAAAAGATTATCTATTTCTGAAACAACCAATTTTTATTAGTGGAGCGTTTGATTTTGACTCTAGAGCAATGGATTTTCACACCATAACAATGACTTTTGATGTTTTTAATTACTACAAATAACCTTTATTACCATATCATACTTTATTATAACTAACTAAATGAAACACAAAAGGTTGAAACAAAATTCAAAAATAAAATTATGAGTTTGACAAAAAAGTGAATTTTCCCCTGCAACAAAACCCTAACATATGAGTATATGACAATATGATTTTTCCTCCCTCAACCCACCATGTGCAACCACAGCTGTTCATACAAAATAAAATTTAAAATGTGCTACCCTGAAGATGGGGGTAGCCTACAAAAAGGTCTTGTTTCATATTCCAATTATAAAAACGGTCATGTTTTCCAAACTTTGTAACATCGGTCATGTTTTTCAAATCCGAAGCTGCCGTTCGGTCCTCTTTTTCCAAACCGTTGGTTGAGTGCTATCTCTACCAGGCAACTCATGGCTTGCAAGATCCCACCATTCTCACGACGTGGACAAAACCCTAAGTAGCAGCGGTGGTGGCGGTGGCAAGGAGTGGGCAAGGCGGAGCACACGCGGCGAGTTGCGGCCAACGTGCGCGCGAGCGGGAGCTGATTGTGCATGCGGAGCGCATGCGCGGGCGCGTCGGGGCCGAGCGCACGCGGGGCAGGGGCGCGAGTCAAGTGCGCCCTGGTAGCAGGCGCGAGTGCGCAGGTGGGTTTGGCCTTGCGTGAGCGGGTGCAGCCTTGCACGGGCACGTCGGAGGGCGTGGGGCAAGCCCTGCTGGGTGATTCAACTTTCGGATTTGAGCAACCGAAATGAAGAGATGGCCACCGGGTAAAATCTTCATTCTTTGATTTTCTTTCCAATACGTTTGATTAATGTGTACCAGTAGCAATCGTAATCGTGTTAGTAGCTTATTTCAACCTTTCAGCCGGGGACCGAAAACATATTGCCGAAGGAAAACTTTGCCACCAATTATTATTGATGCAAATAAATATGGGCTGATGCAATTAATTAATCATATAACCGAGGAATATATGTGGGTTCTAATCAATATATCACTATGGCGTTCATCCGGAGATATTGAAGATGTGTGTGTGTTTTTAATAAAAAGTGATGAATAATAGCGTGAATGGTTTCAGCTGAACTTAGAGAAAGGTTTGTTGTATATTGATGCAGAAGTAAAAGATGGTGTCCGTTCACTACAATGTTCACCAACAAAACGTTCAATGAGCTGGGCTGCACAACAAGATATTGCCAAGGAGGCCCTACACCTAGTAAAAGAAGGAGGCTATCATCATCGAAAAATACATCCAAATAAGTGATTTACCTTGATAACTTATCTTGCTAATATTTGGTACATTCTTTTATTAACACAACCTTTTTGTTTGCTTTCTAATCTAGTGCAAGTGGAAGGGGAAGTGGGATGCAATTGGAAGTAGAATTGCAGGTGTCAATGTGAGACCTCGATTTTAGACAACTAAAAATACCTAATAAAATATTTTTCTGCTCGTATTTTATTTCTTTCAATAATTTAGAAAATATAGAGAATTAAACACCGAGAAAGAATTCTTCTCTCTTTATACTCAAACACTCTAAAATACATATTGCCCCAACTATGGTTGTTGTTTGAATTTCACCAAATCTTATTTTAATAGTTTATTTGTGATGCTAAGTGACATATTGATATTTTTTATGAGTTTTATTGTGAGATGGGCAAAAGTATGGGTAGTTCGGTTATAACCGAAACCGAACCGAAATTTAGGTACCCAAACTTTTCGGGTATCTAAAAAACACATCACTAGTTCGAGTATTGATTTTAGGAAACCAAACTTTTAAGAAATCGAACTAACCAAACCGAAAGTTCGGGTAAAGCTGAACGCCAAGGCCTAGCCACACGATCCATGGTGGACCCATTGACCGACTTCCCGCCCGGTGCACCAACCCCATGAACCTATTCCATGCCTTTTTCTATTGAAAAATAAATCCTAAACCCCAAATCCCCATCCTTTTATACTTAGCCCCTTGACCTTTTAAATATATAAATCCAAACCCGGATCTTTTCGGAAAACCCCTTGTCCACAATAGGAAATCTAATTTTGCACGGAAACCCCTACACTTTCCCTAAATTACAGTATAAGCCCTTAGAACCTTTTGTTTCCCCACAACAAATAGCGTGGAACTTTTCTAAAATTAGAACAAGCCTCCGAACCTTCTAAAAGCCCTAGAATCTAAACCATAACTCCAATTCGGACCATTCTTTCGCCGATTTGATCCTCTACTCGAACCTTAGCCCCCAAACCACTCCTTTTCTCTAGTTTCTTTGGTATATTTTATATATTTGGATTTATTTATTTTTGTTATAGTTATTTTCTATTTATAAACGTAATATAGATGGCGTGGAGTTCGAGGAGAAGAATCCGAAGGATCCCAAGTACGTGGAAAGTGACCAGGAACTACTCGGAGGAAAGCTCTACTTTCCTTGATCATGATTTATCCCATATCACCACTGCTATGCTCCTATTACTAGAACCTTTTCTATTTATGCATATGATACTATCATTATTGCTTAATATTTACCTTTATGAAACACCAAAGGTAAGTTGATCGAATAACGCGACCTACTCCTTACAAAACCGTGCCATAGGAGTTACCATTGGCTTTGCTAATGCTAACACCCCGCCTTGTCACCGAGTACACTTAGTAAATGCCAACACACACTACACCATAACTGTTATCACGGTACCCATTATACCACTATTTACAAAATGTGTAAAATGAGTTTGGTTGCGTGTGTAAATGATGATTATAGTATAGAAAACTAGGTTTAGGCGAAGAGATTATAATGATGATAGGGTTACAAGGTTTGGGGTGCAGCTTTGGTCATGTGCTGATATGGATTTATGGAATGAGATAAAGTTGGATCCACCTGTCGTGGATGAGCGATCACCCCGCCATATAAGGACCGGTTCTCTTGACCTCAACGTGGTGATCTTAGTGCAACCATGGAACCTGTTATGGACAGGACCTACCCTCTTCGTGTATGGCCCTGGCAAATAAGTTCGTCCGATTTAGGTAGTTTCTCGGAGGACGGGAGTAGGTCACCGGATCGCATGGCCCTACTAAGTCCAATGGCGTGGGGTGCTCCTAGTCATTCGTGGTGGGTTTGTCGAATCTTAATCTCGATACTAGAACTACATGGTCCCTCACGAGCTTGGAATTCAATGGTGCAACACATGGAATACGAGAAGAACACGAGGTTTTCGAAAGGTTCGGGCCCCTCGAATTGAGAGTAATACCCTACGTCATGTATGTTGTGTATTGCCTTTAGCGGATTGCTAATTGCGAGTTGTTCGAGAGAGTTTTCGGGGGTCCCTTCTCCGCCTTATATATCCGGGGAAATAGGGTTACATGTATAGTCCTAGTCGATTACATGAATTATATACTCGGAAGCTCTATCTCTAAGCTTTCCTTATTGATTTAGAGTCCTAACGAGCCTAATACTTCTTCTTTACTTATTGATCAAGCATATTACGTCGGTCTTCACGTCCGCCTTGTTTCCATACCGGAATATGGAATCTTTTATTATTCCATACCGGTCGGGCCCCACCTTGTGGGTCCTCTCCACCAGATCTTATCTTTATTGATATGCCACTATGTCTTTGATGATTCATTCTTTTGACAACTGTATACCCATAAGGTAAGTCTACGACAACGTCATCGGGAGACGTGAATGACACTCCCATGCCAAGAGGGCATAACTCATGGGTAAAGTGTACAACTTCGTAGAGTGTAAAATCTATCCGATGGTCTCGTGGTCACTGGTATGACCCTTTGAAAATCTTGATCCACTTGATTAGCCACCTTGATTTCCTTGGTGTGTGAGTGGCATAGAGAAGGCTCGTATTTTTGGAAAGTGTAATTGGCTGTTGAGCCGAAGTTATTATGACCGATGGTCGGAAGGCTCAAATTAAAAGATGGTCAAGTTCCAAAATTTTTGTCATTTTGATTTTTTGGTCAAGTTTGACCTCTTATTCAAAATATTTATTTGAATATAAAAATTAAAGGATATATTTTAAATTTCTTTAGTAATTAAACACATTTGAACTAAATATATGATATTTTTAAAATGTTAAATAAAATGAATGGTCAAACATAACGAAAAAATTAACAGCAACAAGAATTTTGGAAGAGAGTAGTACCTCAAATTGCCAATTAACCAAGTAGTGGTGAGCTCATGGGTAAAAAAGAAAATCTTGTTCCTAGCTTGGATTTTTTTTGGGCTGTCGAGCTTAAATATTGGTTAAGCCTGGGTATGACTTCTTTTAACAATGCTAAATAGAAAAATCTAGGGTAAGAGGCCTAAAAGGCCCACATAACGACACCTTTTTGTTTGACCCGATTTAGTCTTCCTCAATTATTTTTATTAATGATTTTATATAAATAACCATCCGATCTGTAAAAATTACAAAAAAGATAGTCCTCATTAAACCTTACATTAAAAAAATATAATATATATTCAAAACATAATATTATAGTTTAATAGCATCAAATATCATCTTGACTATATAGTTCTAGAATGGTGTACAAAATATTTAAGAAAAATGAAATAATATTTTATTTTATATAGATAATGGTATCATCAATCATCATGCAAAATTTGGGCTTCAAATTCAAATCGTACAAAGAGACATAAAAAGAGAAATTATATAAGGGAGTAAATTGAGCTAACTTAAATTGTTTGAGGAAGTAAAGTGAGACAAGATTTTATTCCGGATGTAATTTGGACATAGTGGATTGTTCGAGGGAGTAAAATGGACTTTTTTCTTATATTTATTATTCAGGTAGTATCTATCGGTGAAATTGGGCATATGTAGAAATTTTAATTTATATTTTCACTGAACTTATTAAGAGCTCTAGCGTAGTAAGATACTAAGCTTAAATAATGTTAATTCCTAGCGATACGATAACTGGGAATGAAATTATTGCTCACTTAGATGGGCTGGGGAAGGCGATGTGTCCTTCAAGTTGGTGGCTGGCTGTGGAAACGGATGACGACTTCGACTTGAACAAGAGCGATGGTGCTGGCGGAGGCGACGGTGTGGAAAATGGGTGCGGAGAGCAACGACGCTGGCACCGGCGGCATGAAAAACGGGTGCAGACGACAAGATCAGCGTCGGCGTGGAACGTGAGATCCATACAGAATGTTGGGCTAGCCCAAAAGTGTATTTTCTGGAAATAATAAGTAAATTTTTAATAGATGTCGCAATTACAATCCTCCCCTCAAACTAAGTAGTTTGCTGAGTTGTGCACTCCTATATTCTTGCACACGGACAGGGGAGGGGATCCGTAGCAGAGCAGGAGGTGAGCAGAACAGAGCACTACTCTGTATTTGCACACGGATAGAATCCACACACACAGCACAAGGAAAGGTGGTAGTCAAAGCACAGGGCAGGTGACGTGCAACAGACCAAGGTCCCTCACGGCATCATCTTGGGATCAGATAGCTAGCGCGCTGGGTTGCACAGGGAACCGAACCAGTCGCAAGTGAACGGCGCCGCCGGTGGAAGCTGCGGCAGTGATCGGTGAGGAGGGCGCGACCACTATTTAGTGACAAATTGCTGCAGGTAGTTGATGCTCATCGCCGTATCGGTGGCGTTCACAGCAGAGTACCTATCTTCTACTTCGAGTCCAGTGAAGATGTAAAACTATCGATTGGGATTACATCAATCGACCTAAGAGCATCTCCAACAGCCTAGCTAAAGAGTTGATTTTTTTTTCTAAATCTAGCTTTTTCTCTGCAAACACTGCTCCAACAGCCTAGCTAAATGCAAAGCAAAAATAAATTCTCCTCCATGCCGCACTTCTCGGCAGCCATCCTTGGCTAGCTGGTGTCCCTAGCCATCACCGCAAAAGCCGTTGTTTCCGCACAGGATTTCCCCATCACGTCGCGTGTCATTCACGATAAAATTCCATACCGGAGCAGCTCGTCAGGTCACCAAGTTGACTGGACGTGGACTCTCCTAGGTTGCCGGCTCGCAGGATTCACTGCATCGGGCACGCAAAAACTCCTGCTGCCTCGACTCGCTTCGCGTTTCCGCTTCACGTGGCTATGAGGATCCTGAGGACTGGGTTTTCTCGTTGCATGCAGCGGAGGAATGTGTTCATGTCGAGCTTGTACTGGCATGAAGAAAGAAAAGAGCGGGTAGAGCAATGGCTGGCTGTATATAGATTTGTTGTGCACATGTTCCTGATACGTGAGTAATGGATTTTGTGCTTTTTTGGAGCTGCTTCTTTTGTTGGACTTCGACAAAATTTAACTGATCCGTACATAACCACAGATGGAGCAGCTCATCAGGTCGTCGGGTTCACTGGACTCTCGAGGTTGCCAGCAACTGCATCTGGATCGGAGGTGAAGACTTGTGGGTGGCAGCGTGTCGTTCAGGTTGATGGATGGGATAATGACTTGCTGCAGGACTCGTTCGCACGACGGCGGCACGCACTGGACACCGTGGCCGGGATGAAGTAACAGTATGACCTACCAATGACGTGGCAAGTTGAAAAATAGATTCAGAGTCAGTTTGGCTACTCCGTTGGTTTTCATCAATATTTTTTTATGGTATAAATTTTACATACTAGCTAAAAAACATAAATATGGATTTCCTTTTTTTAGACTGTCAGAGATGCTCTAACCCCCTATATATTTAGAGAGTGGGAAGGTTTACCCCGTGTGAGTGTCAATTTCGTGAAGGAAACACGTACAAAAATACCCTAAAACTCCACAAAGACTCCAAATTAAGTGATTTATATGTCCGGTCAAACAGGAACTTCT
>JAUNZO010000286.1:0-111395 GCA_031894775.1 Chloris gayana | reverse complement strand
AAAGCCGAAGCCCCCTATTACATGGGGGTACCCTCTCCCTTTATAGGGCCAGGAGGGGAGCATCGTACGAGTACCCGGAGGGGTACCCGGGCACCCGGTGGGGGTCCGGTCCCTCCTGGGACATTCCGACACGATCCCGACACAAATCCGTTGCGGTCCCGGTCCCTTGGTTCGCGTTCCCAATCTCTCCCTTCTCATTGGCCGGGAGCCCTCCCGGCACCGTAGCCGCGTGGCTTCCCGAGACGCGGCGCACGGGGAAGACGCGCGCACGTCCTGTCGGGCTGCGGCGTTGCGGCCGGCACTCGAGTGCCGCATTAACTCCGGTAGTTGGGGCGCCGGAGGAAACCACCGCGAAGCTTCGTCCTCCCTCCGGCGCTCCCGCTCCCCGGCCTTCGCGGACTCGTGGACTCCGTGGCTTCGTGGACTTCGTGGCTTCGTGAACTTCGTCCTCGTTCATGGGCCGAAGGCGGCTCACGCGCGGTTAGGGGGACCCCGATCCCCCTACACCGACAATATGCAATCTCGCTTATTACTACTGGGGAAATGTCTGTAGAGCCAATCCGAATGTCTAACTTTGTTCGACTGGATGAATATATGGCAACCAAGTGTTTAATATTTTCAAATGATGATATATAATTTATATAATAGCTTGAGTTGGACATGAGTAGGACAATCGGGTCGGACCTATAGCGATACTCTTACTATCGACATGCTTCACAATTCCGTTTCTCTCGGTAATCCCGGTCCGGACCTAGACGCCGGTTTCGTGAAAACCGATAATCCTAGTCCGAATCCCGGTCGAAATTCATTTGATCGGGCGGTCGGGATGCACCGGAACCCCGGTGGTTTGAGTGCAAACCGACCGATGGTAAAAGAAACAAAAAATTATCTCGAAAAAATACAAAATGATGACATTTCTATACTATTTCTAACAATATTCATCACATATAATCAAAGAAATATGACTTAAAGTGAAGAAAAATCACAAATCCATGAGAAGGACACAAAATATTCATCCATCACACATGACTTCATATACACAAATTATAAGTCCATAAGTCAAGTTAACAAGTAATAAGTCCGTAACAAATACTCCTCTATTCCGATAGTGATGTCATTTCGGACATGAGTTTTGTACTAGCTGCAAGTTAAAAATTCTGGTCTGAACGTCATCACTTACGGAATGGAGGGAGTACAAAATATAACATGATTTTTTCTATTTTTTCATCTACTTTTATCTTTGCTCAATTTTTCCTAGCTCAAACTTGATTATTTTCGTGATTTGATTTCACCATAATTTATGATTTTCATTTAATTTTTTACATATTTTCATATCAAATTTATTCAAATTTTCGAAAATTTGAAATTTGATAACCCGGTGTATAAGTGATCCCGGTCCGGACCGGATTCCCGAATCCGGCCGAGATCCACCGGGATTGTGAACCCTATGTTCAAACAATTATCATGAAGTAACTCACAGGTGAAATATACAAAAGTAATACTCACTTTGTCTCAAATTACTTGGTATTCTCGAACGTTCTCTGAACCTGATTATCTGCTTGGTATTCCGAGCAGGGTTCCCACCGAGGGCCCACGCCCCTCCCATCGCCGCCCCGCCTGGCACGGTGAGTCGGTGACCATTGCTGTACGGCCCCAGAAGGGTTCTCCCCGCCGGTGAATTGGCGATGTCGGCGCCGCCGGCGCGGACGCTCGCTGACCTCGATGGCGACGTGCTGGCCCATTGCGCTGGCTACCTCGGCGCCCGCGACGTTGCCAGCCTCGCCATGGCCTGCCGGCCCCTGCGCGCGGCTGCTTACAGCGATGCCGTATGGTATCGCCTCTTCAGGTTGTAACTCTACCTGTAAGCCTCTGGTACGATTGGGATATTTTGATTTAGGTAAAATCGATTTATGATGCATCTGTCTCCCTCTAGGGCAAAATTTGATGATCCTATCGGTTTAATGGCTTGATCTGTTAATGCCTGGGATTTAGGAATGGTGAGAGCTGTAAACCTAGGCAGGAGTTCTTGCTAGTTTAGAGGGACTAGGTGTAGTGTTAGAGTTTTGAAATTTTATTGGGGATAAAATTTGGGGAAAATTGTTCTTGCTGCAACATTGCATGTGTTCATTCTCATTGTGATAGGATAATTATACACTTATAATACTATAATTTGGCCATTGAGTTGATAAAATCCTAGATTTTGATATATAGAGTTGTTCTGATGGTAGCTATGCATAAGAAGCTGGCAAACACCTGAAAAAGGTACCTTGATTTTAGTTTGATAGTCTAATATTGTTTAGGTCGGCTAGTATTATAAAGCTTCCTACATATGAGTGGATTGGGGCAAACAATGCAATTCCACTTATCAATTGCTGGGATTAGGGAGCCTCCTTTTTGATTGTGTGTGTTATGAGCCTCTTGTTGGTTGTATTATTGTACACCTTCATTTCTCCCAAATTAGCGGTATAATTTTTTGAATTTCGTTTTTCAACCTTCTTATGACAACAACAGGTAATGTGGCAGTATTGCTGCCTGCCATGTTTCCAAACTAGAATGTTTAAACTTCAATCAACTGCAGCTGAGCACCTTCAAGCAGATTAAGCAGTTTATCCAGGGAGTAGATGACTTCTTTTCCCTGTCTTGTACCATATGGATTTCACAATCTTCTATTTTGATGAAGGCAATATCTTTTTGTGAAAGTCTTAAGGAGTTATCTTTTATAATTGCCATTTTTATTTTATTGCATATTAAAATTTGTTTTATATTTAAACATTCAGGGATCAATGGCCATATGAGCAAGTACCTCGTGGAATTTTGGGGCTTCGCAACCACTACATCCATAGGCACACTGAAGTATGTCAAATGAAATTTGATGATCCTACCTCAGCAATTTATTACTTTCATCCCGCAGAAGCAACGCCAAGCCATCTAATGCTTGATCGCGATTGCATCTGGTTCTGCCAGGCAAGTAGAAATATCCAAGATCTAATTTTTCTTTCATTAAGCCACTCCTCATTTTTGCTCAAGCGCTAATGGAGGTAGCTGATTGCTGTAGCATCAAAATCTTATGACATCTAAGTTCTGTTCAGGGTCCACTAGCCAGAAAACTGAGTGTTGGTTGGCCAAGACCTGAAGTGGCGGAGACCCACAAATCTCATGGTGCAAGGATTACCTGTATGAGGTAACTCTGAAAGAAAATAACCATCTTTCTAGTGAATCATATTTTAAACAAATTTATTGGCTTATATAATACTCAAAATTCTTCATCATTTCAATCAAATTAATTCTTAATTTGTGAGGAGCAAGGGAATTAAGGCTTGACAATAATGCCTCAAGTTTATGCTACATTTCAGTTTTACCAATATAAGCTTAAAGACGATGAATGCCCTGTGATGATTGCGAAAAACTTATGAACCATCTCAGTCAACTGAACTTTAACTTGCAAGATTGTAGTTTATGTATCAGTATTATTAAACATGTAACATATATTTGAATGCTATGTGTCACTATTACTAGATTAGCTTGTAGAATTTGAGATACGCATGATCTATTATTTCAAAATATCTGACTGAAGGAAACACTGATGAATGTAAATCTTGAAAAGCTTAAATGTTCGAATGTTGCAGCGAATTATCCCATGGCTCTCGTGTTTGTGGTTGATGTAAATTAACTCTAAGTCCATATATGGCTCATGTACACGATATAATGGAGCACAGCTCTCCTGCGTTTTTCGGGGAAAAAAATTATACAGCTCATGTTGTTGTAGTGTGTGTCGTGGCATAGTTCAATGTTGTGAGTTATTTCTAATGTAATCTAGAACAGAAGGACCCTTGATTTACTGTATTATTGAATTCGTTGTTAGAACCACAAGGATCAAACGGAGGAACACCCATAAAATCACAAACACACCAAGATGAAGTCACGAACAACACCTTTCTATTCTTTGTTTAGTAGGCATGTACACAAAGCAACAAAATTTTGCATCCCCCCCACCCCCACCTCTCGTTACATTGCTTTTATTATTTACGATGGTGACTCCTACTCAAACTCGTACACACACTGACTTTGCAGTACCTACCAGATTAAACTTTATCATTCGTGTGATGTCAAACAGTTCCTGATTTTTCTACCTTTCGCAGTGCTAATGCCCTTTTTTGTTTTCTACCTGCATCATTTGCATAGTTGATTACTCACTAATAGTCTATATGTTTCTTGTTTGTGATTTGTCCTTATCCCGCAAACTCACCTTTCTCTGTTGACAATCTCGTTTATGGACAAATTTATTCCTGATTCCCATATTTTCTATAAATGTATGTACATGGCAAATACTATAGTGGTGCATGATGTGATGCCACTTATATCCTCTTTAATTCCTAATAGTTGCAGAACTGGAAATGTCTAAAGTTTTTCTTATTAATCATGCAGATTTGTTCCAGTGATTGACACTCCATTGTTTCGAAATGACACACAAACATGTGAAAAGGCATTAATCACTTCAAGCACAGATAGAACAATCCGTCTTTGTTGGAAGGTACCTCATTAGAACATGTACTCACTGAATGATAATTACCATTTTCTAGTTTTATTCATGCTTTGATGTGATACCCCAAATTTGACGAGTACAATAAGTAAAACCCTGTCCTTTGATTAGAAAATAAATTTAAAGGGCAATTGCATCGTTACCCTGTTTTGAGTGAACTATGAGTTTGCCCTTGTTTTTCAAATTTTGCACCATTGCCCTTGTTTTCATCCAAGTTATTGCACCATTGCAACTATTTTGATGGACGAAAAAAATTGCCATCAAAGTAGGAGCAATGGTGCAACTACTAGGTCAAAACAGGGGCAATGGTGCAAACTTGAAAAAATGTAGGTAAATTCATAACTGAGGTACAAAGTAGGGGCACTCATGCAATTATACAACAATAACAAAGCCTTTTATCCCAAGAAAGTTGGGGTAGGCTAGAGATGAAGCCCATAGGAAACACGAAAAGGAGAGATCCAAAAGGAACACGAGATAAAAGGTAGAGTTTAAGCGTAAGCAAGAAGAAAGACAAAGGGTCACGGTTCAGGCATGTCTATTGCTAGTCTCCAAGCGCTCCTATCCATAGCTAGTTCCTTAGAGATATTCCACTCCTTCACGTCCCTCTTAAACGACTCGTCCCAAGTCAGGGTAGGTCGACCTCTACCTCTCTTCACATTAACATCTCGCTTTAGAACCCCACTACGCACCGGTGCCTCCGGAGACCTCCGTTGAATATGTCCGAACCATCTCAACCGATGTTGATCCAATTTCTCCTCTATTAGTGCCACTCCGACCTTTTCCCGGATATCAACATTCCGCACTCAATCCTTTCGTGTATTCCCGCAAACCCAATGTAACATATGCATCTGCTAACTGCTGAACGTGTTGCCTTTTTTGTAGGCCAACACTCAACACCATTTAACATTGCCGGGCGAATCGCCGTCCTATAGAATTTACCTTTTAGCTTTTGTGGCACTCTCTTGTCACAAAGGACGCTGAGAAGGTTGACGCCATTTCAACCAACCGGCTGAAATTCTATGTCTAACATCTTCATCGATGTCACCGTCCTTTTGTAACATCGATCCTAAATACTGAAAGATATCCTTCTTCGCCACCACTTTCCCATCGAGGCAAAAGTCTCCATCCTCATGCCTAGTCGCGCTAAACTCGCACATCATGTACTCGGTCTTGGTCCTAATAAGTCGGAACCCCTTCGACTCTAACGTGTGCATTTACAGCTCTAACTTCCTATTAACCCCGGCCCTATTATCATCAACTAACACCACATCATCAGCAAAGAGCATACACCAAGGGATATCACATTGTATTTCCATGGTGACCTCATCCATCACCAAAGCAAATAAATAAGGGCTCAATGTTGACCCTTGGTGTAGTCCTATTTTGATCGGAAAGTCACTAATGTTGCCATCACACGTCCTAACACATGTCATCGCATCCTTGTATATATCCTTGATGAGGGTAATGTCCTTAGTTGGAACTTTGTGCTTCTCCAAGGCCCACCACATGACATTTCTTGGTACTTTGTCATATACCTTCTCGAGATCAATAAAGACCATGTGCAAGTCCTTCTTCTGCTCCCTATATCTCTCCATCAGTTGTCGTATTAAGAAAATCGCCTCCATGGTCGACCTTCCAAGCATGAATCTAAACTGGTTTTGCATCACACTTGTCACTCTTCTTAGGCGATGCTCAATAACCCTCATCCTCATGCAATTATCTCAAACTTAAATTAACACCCACACACACTTCCCCATTGTCCCTTGGTATGAAGGTGTCTGCACTCTGCGTTATGAACTAGTCATATATGGTGTGTCACTGGAGCATTGCAACTGCATGGCCTCCTTATCTGGTTGCTACCTTAGTTCGATCTAGAGTGTCAGTCTGTACCATGTGGGGTGGCGCGCCTGATCTTTTTCTAGGTGCTCTTGTATATTTGGTGTTGCCCTGTCAAGGGGCTTACCCTTGCATTACTTCTCTTCGTCTTAATGAAATATCGTGCAGTTCTTCTGCGTGTTTGAGAAAAAAAAAGGAACTAGTTATATGTGCAACGGCATTTTGAGATACGCACTGTATATGCTGACTTTTTTTACTGTTCACCAGCATCAGTAAGTACTTAGTACCATTCAAAGTGCTGCAGTGCAGCATGCTCCCTCAGTCTAATTTGTCTGCCCTCCTGTGTGCTCCCACTGTTCCACACTAGGATATAAGGTGATACTGTGATGTGAACATGTACCTTGTCCTTTGTTACTCCTTTCCAAAAGTCTCTTCCTGGTCACTACAGGTGTTTTTAGTTCTAGCATGCTGTTGTTCCTGTTGCATTACTAATGAAATACATAAAGTAGTCACAAACTACCATGAAATTAGGGTAACATGTGGTAATAAATTGATAATGGATCTGCAATCGCCGTGGGTTTGATAGGCTGTATTAAAGCATTTTCTGTTGAGTTACATCTGTGATATTCAAAGTTGACTGGAAAAACGAATGTGATGACTGCTTTCCAACCTTAGCTTCCTTTCCACGTGTCAATCTAGCCTTATTTTTTATTAGCTTTCTAACTTAGCCTCTGATATGGGTTTCCATATTGTCCTATAACATACAAATGCTGACATTGGTTGATTACAAGTTTTTATAAATGGTCATAGTTGCAACCTCTGTTCAACTTGTCTAATCTGATGCAACGTTACACGCCTTCTTTCGGTCAGCTTTTGACACATAAACTGAAGGTACAAGTGCTATTAACAATTTATTTTTATGTGTAGGGTAACTCTCGCTGTTTCAAGGGCCATTCAGCACCTGTCACGGCTCTAGCTGACAAATTGCTCATGGATGGTGAATTTAAAGTACTTGCAAGTGGAGGGGAAGACTGCACCATTCGCCTATGGTCTATGAGTACAAGGGCAAAAAATCGCCCTCTAATGGCAACATTTCACGGGCATGAAAAAAGTTTATCATTTTTATCTGTTGCTTGGTATGCACTGTTAAGTTATGCTGCTGTCTACATTTCCATATTCGATGCCACACCTTATTTTCTTCTTAAGCACACCAGACAGTGACATGTCATTATATTTAGAAGAAAAAGGGTAGGAGATACCCTTAGAGTATGCACCCACATAAAACAATGTTCAGCGCCAGCTTTACTGTGTAAATTTAGTAAAGTTTGTATTGAATCTTGGTATTCATTTTTATTTTTGTTTATAAGGTTACTTGATGTCAGTTGATGGTAATATGCCAATTAATGTATTTTATTTTCATATAATTTGATTCTCACAGTACTTGCTTTTTAACATATATTTCTTACTTGCACAGCTTGACATACCTGTGCTATTTAGCTGAAGAAAAAATGTTACTCAACAGTCAACATGCTATGACATCTTAAGATCATTGATCCATCAGAACAGTATTTCAGTCTTACACCTTTTTCCTTTCATTGCTCTTCAGGCATAAATCTTCCCTGTTGGTGAGCAGCTCCAGAGATTCAAAGGTAATGGGACATACAGAGGAATAGATTGTCTTATGAACCATGATCTATTGGTGACCATCTCTTTTGCTTTGTTCACACTTTTTACATTTATTACCATATTTTTATTATTCATGTATTTTTTATGTTCATATGTTTCATCAGGTTAGAGTTTGGGACACAATGGCTCCTTCAAGTGGTTCATCATCTTGTGTTGGCAGTACTCACCTTGGCTCATCCGGTCCACCAATTGCCATGAAATGCCATCAATCCCTTTGCTACGTTGCTGCTGGATCTGAAGTGACAGCGATTGACTTGAGGACAATGAAGAAGGCTTCTGTTCTTGCACTCCACAACCATAGAATACTTTCATGTGAGATGCTGCCTTCTGAATGGTTAATATGTACTGGCACGAAAGACAAGTAAGCTATGCAATCTGCATAATCAATGGTTTTTTCTAGCTTATCTTGAAATTATAATGACTGCTGACTGCTCATCACTATGTTGAGCAGGGCTCTTCTGTGGGACATCCGCAAGTCTCAAGGACTCTCGAACACAGTTGCGGAACTGCATTCAGATGGTCCTGTGAAGTTGCTTCACTTGGATCCGTACAAAGTGGTGACTGGGGCGCCGTCGGATGATCAGATCCATGTCTGGGAAACACGAACAGGCGACCTATTGAATACATTGAGCTGTGGCGAGCCCGCAAAATCAGCTGGGAGCACAGTGTCTGCCATGGCTATCGACGGGTGTAGGATTGCCATGTCTGGAACCTCTGCAGAAGGCAGTTTCGTGCACTACCGGGACTTTCTCAAGTCTTCAGTTCCGGTATCTTTGCCTGGCAAGGAGGTTTCCAAGTTTTGGAGGCCTCAACGATCCGTGGACAATGCGGATGACTCTAGCGAGGATGAAGATTATTAGTGACCGTTAATGTATTAGCTTGCCTGATGCCTCCCCAGTTTAGATACCCGCAGTGCACGAGAGAAATGCTTGTAGTGAGGGAGGGTTTGAATTTATGTATTCTATTGTAAGATCAGTAAGTTTGTCTCCCAAAAGCTAAGTGAGATCCTGCTCGCATCACGCGTCAACATGACTTTAATTATTCAGCTACTATTTCTGTTTTAGACCTTCAAACGTTACGTATAGGAGCTATAACTTCGAATAGCTCCCGAGCTCCGGTTATTTGCCATGAGGTTACATTATACGACGGGCGCCTCTGGCGTTATAAATAAACAAAGCTGTGTTTGTGCTGTTTTGAGGCTAAGGGTGTGTTCGTTTCCTGGGGTCTAAATTTTATAGCTGTCACATCAAAAAGAATCTTATTATTTAGAGTACTAAATAAAGTTTAATTATAAAATAAATTACAGACTCCTAGACTAATTTACTGAGACGAATCTAATGAGGTTAATTAAGTCATGATTAGAAGACAGTTATCTGTAGCATCATTTTAGCAAAACATAAATTAATTAAGTTCATTAGATTCATCTCGAAAATTAGCATCAATCTGTCAATAGGGTTTTGTCATTAAATTGATCGAAACATTCATAAATTATAAGATTCTTTTTTATGTGACAGTGCTAAATTTTAGAGGGCAGGAAACGAACGGGCCTAAGGCCCTGTTTGGGTGTTATAGTTTCTCAAAATTAAAGTATTAAGAAATCATGGTTTTAGAAGTCATTATCAAGCAAAACCATGATTTAGAAAAAAAGGTCAGAGTAAAGTTTTTAAAACTCCAAAATAGTTGCACTTTTACAAATACCATGGTTTTTAAAACTGTAAAACCTGTTACATCCAAATACCTCCATACATTCTAAAACCAAAATATTTCACAAAACTGTAGTATTCTTACAAAACTCCAAAAATACTTTGCAACCGTATAGGTAATGCACTGCAGTGGAGTTTTTTATGTATGTAACTTACTCTGCTCGTTGGTATCGAGAAAAAAATTCTTCTCGTTAATCATGTCAAAAGATATCGAAATTGACCGGCAAATCCAATGTTTGTGAAAGTCTACATTAATGAGCCGAAACGGACTAACTACATCTTTGTAGGCCCGTAAGCCCATTGGGCTAAAGCCACACCAGAGGGCCACGCCCTCGACCGCCGCCGCTGCTAACTCGTCGCCATTTGACTCCCTCGTCGCCTCCACCTCCCACCGCAGTTGCCCTCGCCGCCGCTAAGTCGTCGCTGGCCATCACCCCCGAGCCTCCTGGAGGGGGAGACTCCACTCCACAAGGCAACATGAACCTTAAACTCGACTCTACGGCCGTCGCCGGCGAGCTCGGGAGGGAAAGGGGGGGGGGTTTGACGGTAATGAAGCGTTTACCTAGTCGACATCGAACTTTTCCCTCCACGCCGCCGCTTTCCCTCGGTCCTCCGTCCTCCCCCGTCCTCGAGTACTAGATTAATCCCAACGACGATGGCACGGAGGAGGTGCCTGGCAGCTGCAGAAGCTCGTAGTGAACTATTGTGATCGGGGAGGGATCAGCAAGGGATCAGGTATGGTGTCGTTCTCGAAGGAAAAATTTATCGACGACAAAATCTTGAGAAATTCGATAACTCTATTTTTCGGTGAGGTCCTGTAAAAAATATTATCACCCGAGATATAAATTTCAATAGTACAACCACATAAAAGTGTGATATTCTCTCATTTCTATATTACTTTTTGTAATTCTTCAACATTAAATCTTTAAAGACACCATAAATTTTTAGAAAATTTGGAAAAATATTTTTATTTAGACCGATAAATTCTCCAATAAATTCGAGAACCTATTTTATCGGTGACCTCCCATATTTTTTTCTTACTGGTAAAATAAACCTTGGTCATTCCCCGCTCCCATAGTAATGCGATGAGCAAGTGGCGTTTTGGTTCCCCACGTCCCGCCTGTAACTCACCGCCCAGCCTCAACCTCGCGCTCCCGTGCCATTGCCGCACCCGCCAGGCCAACGCGCTCTGCCCCTGGTTATCTCAGAGAGATTTTATTTCTTAACAGAGATTTTATTTTCTTAATCACTAGATGAGTTAGATCAAAGAGAAAATGAGTCAACACTGTGATGTGATGAGTCATTATGGTAAGCTAATGAGTTATATCATGGTGGGATGATGAGTCATCAATCACGAAATAGAAACGTCCAAATAAGAAAAACAGTTCAGAAAAGAAAAGTGACAAGAAGTTAGCTAACTTTTGAGAGCATCTCCAAGAGAGATCCATAAACTCCTCCTAAACTAAACAAATGGGGTTTAGTCCAAACAACATTCTCCAATAGCTCTCCAAAATAATTCACAGATTTATTCTCTTCCTAAATTCACCTCATTTGTAGCTAGAATCAGGAAGAAAGTTGGACCTCCAATTCTTATATTTACAAGGGAATTAATGTTGTTGTGATCCCAAATGCTAACGTAGCTCATTTAGATGTATTCTTGATCCGTGTTTAGAGAGAACTGTTGGAGGAGAGAAAATTTGGTCCCATTATTTTTTGGGCCGCTGAGAGATGCTCCCATGACCACAATGTAGACGAAGGCATCACGGCGGACTCCTGTTCTCACTTTTTTTTTTTGCTGAAGGCCGTGCTCCTAATTGCATGCGTTTAGTAGATGGTTAAAATATTTCATAACATGTTTTGATTAATTAACCGGCTTCCAATCATGGTCAAGATATTGGCCACCATGCATGAAACCCCCACCCCCCAAGATTAATTTCACAAGCTGATTACCATGCAAGTTGTTTCATTTCCGGCTTGAAATTTTGGAAGCATCCTCTCTCGTTTCATTGGCTATTCATATCAACTTACCACCCCCAAATTGACTAGCTGCTTTCTTTTCTTTTTAGATTAAATTTTAGAAAACCACAACTATTTATTACCTTGTATTAAATAACCACAACTCATAGGACTAGTTTTAAGGAACCAAAACTATATGTGTCATTGTATCACAAAATCACAACTTTTTTTTCTCGTCAACCAACCAAGCTGCGGGTAAAAATAGAGTCATATCAGATTGTCTAGGCCCACATCCAACATGGACAATAAAGTGTAAAAATAGAGTCATATCAGATTGACATATGGGACCCGCAGCTTGGTTGGTTGACTAGGACAAAAGTTTTATGATACAATGACATATATAGTTGTGGTTCCTTGAAACTAGTCATAGAAGTTATGATTCTTTGATACAAGTTAACAAATAGTATTTACTCTTTTTTTATGAATATGACTTGGATTAAATTAGCATTGTTTTATATCGGTCGAGCTCAAGCATATCTCAGTCTACCTCTATTCAGTTCTATGTATATGCACAGCTTCGTTCCGACTCTGACGAGTTTGTTGCAACTGAACGATGGACGGATGGCTTCATCAACAATCTACAAATGATACACCTTGCTGCAATTAGCTAGATATATATGAACATGCAATTTCAAGCTACGTCTGCGGACAGGAATGCTAACACTCTTTCTTTTAATGCAAATACTAGCTCGCACTCCACCCCATATTATCCTGGCTTACTATCTCTCCGGCTGGCCGCTGGCAAGCTCTTTCCTGCAGAGGATAGGCAGGCCAGCTTTGAGTTTTTTTCTTTTTCTTTTTCTTCTAAATTCCAGCTTTGAGTTTGTTAGTACAACAGAATGGAGGCAAGCCTTCTATTTCCAAAAGCGTCACTCTCTTAAAGATTTCAGCAACTAACGCAGAGTTAAAGAAATACTATATATGTTGAAGAAAACCTCTCGCCGAAGGATCCACCAAAGGTTTAAATGCACTTTCTCTAGTCATCTACACCGCTCGTTTCGATCCTACTATTCTCCATCAATTAGAAACACATTTTTTTTGAATTTCCTCTCCTTCAATTGCTTGAAATCACAAAAGATTTCAAGCAACAATCTTCACTAGAGCTTATCAGAGAATTTAGTGGTATAGAATACTTTTATTGTGCAAGGTTTGTATCCCAAAAGTCCAACACCTCCTTCCACGAACATAGAAATTGGTGATGGTCTGAGAATTTAGTGTAGCAGCAAGTCGGAGAATTTAGGATTGCACCTTGCCGGAGAATTTAGGGTAGCAGCAAGCCATATAATTTAGGACCGCTTGAAAGAAAGCTGTTTTTCAAGTACTTGAAAGTTAGCAGGTCCATCTTTTTAGGACCTTTACAGTGATCCATGATACCGGGGCCTCAAAGGTATCATGGATGTCATCTAACTGTTTATTTTAAAGGCCAATACCATAATTATCCCTAGATTAATAGTTTATCTCTCTCCCTCTCGCCGCTAATCTCCGTGCCATCTCTCGCTGCCATTAGTCAGCGCCGACGATGTTTTCCATTATCCCGATTCGACTCACCCCGACACCCCCAAGATCTATCCGCACCTGATTTCCATCACTCTGAACATTTGTCCTCATTAAAAATAGAGGAGTCTGATTCTTTACGGTAGGTGATCAATGTTGTAGGTACCATTGGGCCTCGTACGAATCAATCAGTGCTAAATTGTTGAACGAAAGGGTATTATATATGTGGATGATGAACCATTTGATACATTGCGGTGAGCAGTGCCACCGAGAAGAGAGATTCTGATGGCCTAGGCAATGGCGGTGACCCCACCGGACCAAATGCTCCGGCGGAGGGTGCCCTACCTCCGCCACCGCCTAATTAACCCTAAACACTACTGGCAAAATGATAAGTACAATATTAGATATTTGTTGTACTCTTTTATTTCTATAATATCCTTATGATACCTATAATACCTTTACATGATACTTATGATACTTGGTGGATGGAGAGCGTGTCATGGATGTGATCTAAATCATTGGATGGAGAAAATAAATTGTCTCCATTTGTTTTGGAGCACTTTAAAAGTCCTCTTTTTTTTCATTTCCAAAACTTTATGGTCTCAAACTCCTCGGAAACCGCTCAAATTGGATTCTGCATTCACCATGCATGCAAAAAAATTCAAGTACAATCTATTATTCATCATCTTCTTCAGCTTCCTTGAGCCCACCCATGACCAGCAGCTGGCCCATGAAGATAACTCGACCTAGGACCAACCACTTGTGACAAAAGACGCCCTAGAAGACGACATCGGCTTAGACAAATTTGGTATAATAGACAGAAAGAGAGGGTCTTTAATGAAAACGTTCAAGGGGAGTTTGTGGATCGTCCGACCCGACTAGACGGCCCACACGCGCCAGCGCCATGAAACGAATAAAACCGCGTCAGCTCGAAAAACCTAGCCTACCCTACCCACACCGCTCGCCTACCCCCTTCGCCCCAAGCGGCGTCGGCGAGCACTGCGCGAGGAGCAACGGCGCGGCTAGCGTCGGCGAGGCCACACATCCCCTTCCGCCTCCTCCCCGATCAGCCCCTTCCCCCACCCGCCCACCCGCCCCCTTTGCCTCAACCGACAGCGACGGGCGCCGCGCAGGGATCGACGATGCGGTTAGTGCCGGCGAGGCCCCAAGTCCCCTTCTACCTCCTCCCTATCTTCCCATCCCTCTTCCCCGCCGTGCATGAATCAACACCGTCGCTCCCTTCCCTCTCCCCCAACGCGCACACGCTGCCACCACCTCTTCTCCACCATACATCACCGGATCCAGCGGCACCACGACCAACGACGAGCTGATCCACGAGGGCGGAGGAGCATCCACCGATTTGATGGCCCACGTCGGGCTATCTCGGCCTCCCCATGCTGGCCCAGCCACTACAACAAAAAACTCTTGTAGTGGCACTTCTCTAGAGATGTTTCCCAATTCGGCTCTATTTTACGCTAGAAGCGGTTTTTATGGCATTTGAGATTATACCTCAAAAATAGAGGCACACTTTAATAAAATTTAGAAAAATAGTGTCTCAAATGGATTGTAGAGGTATTCTTAAGACACTTTTTAAAGTGTCCATGCATAAGTAATATAGAAACACTGTAACGACTTATACCTCATACCTCATAGAGACACTGGTACAAACATTTTCTTGTATTATAAAGTCATTATTTTATAATACAATGAATGTGTTATAAGAATAATACTATAAAAATATACAAAGTGATTAGTGGATGAGTTGGCTAGCAAGGCTTAATGTTGTATTGGTTAGGTCTTGAGTTGTAGACTTCACAACTATGTATTTTTTTCATAATGCCTCTATATTTGTTGAGGCGATGTGTAATGTCTCTATCAAACTGTCACTATATTTAATAGAGACAATTTTTATAGTGCCTCTATTTTCATAGAGCCAATCCCGCACTTGTGAGACATTTTTGAAAATGTCTCTACACTTATCTAGAGACATGATAACGATGTCTCTATTATATTAAAAATATGTTGCGAGGTGGAGGCGACGACGTGGTTTACCTCCCCGGCCGACTTGTGAGACCAGAAGGCGGCCACGTCGTTGAGAAAGCTGAGGATGGGCGGAGGCTAGGAGACATCAGGAATAGACTTAGATTGTAGAGAAAGATTCGTAAAACTATCTCACCCGTATGTGATTTTCCTCTATTTTCCACCATCTTTGGCAACTGCGCTCATGTACCCTCGCCTCGGTACGAGGATGGTCTTAACAATAACAAATCAGCTTTGCTTCCTTCTTTCGATCAATACTTTTGAAGGCAAGGAAGCTCTCCCCTCCCGAATTGTTGAAAAGAAAAGGAATGTATGAAAATTAGAGATATTGTTGAATCCATGTACCCTCTCTCCTCTTAAGGCAAGTAGGTCTTTCATGACGGTCTGTTAGACTACTTGTATAATGGGTGGTTGTTTTAGTTATCTTGTATAATTGTTATTTCCTTAATTTATGGATGAAAAAAGAGTATACATGTTTATGAGCTGCATGATAACTATAACTCGTACAATGATGTGTAAGTCATCTCATATTTTAAATTCTAGCGTATGAGACCAGGGACGAAGCTACAGCTTGCCATTGGTGTTAGCTGACACCGATGGACTTCTGAAAATCTAGTGTAAATTAAAGATTAAACACCATTTAAAGCACTAATGACACTAGTAGAAATAGCTGTTGACCCTGACGAGCTGCAGCGAAATTCTACGTAGCATCGAATGAGATAGACTATGACGCGCTGCTATCTACCCTTAGGTAATTGAACGTCCTTGTCAATGCAACTGTGGGTACCACATCCTGCTTGCATCATCCGTGAAAAGACTACAAGATACTGCAAAGATGCAAGAGCTTATACTATACCAGAGGTTGCATTACCATGGGCGCCGCTGATGCCCACCACCATATCTATACCGCTGTACTACGTATGTGTTGCTTTGGACTTCATTAATTAGTATATAACGTGCCTGTGATTTGCCTCTTGCCCTTTGTTTATGCCTGCAACTCCAAAGCTTCATGGCGACATGGAGAATAAGGTGTAGATATTTTGGCACACACAACTAATTTACCATATTTGGTCCAAAAGAAACAGTAGTATCAAATATCTTGATGTTAAATATATGGTGGCCCTATCCCAAAAGAATTCTGTGCGAAAGACAACAAAAGGCTATCGCATATTTCTGGAGCAGAGGCTCTAATAAAAAAATCAAACGTGTAGTCTATGGTACATGACAAATTAGGCATGCAACAAGAAGTAGGGAAAGGGGCCCTTACAAATTTCCAGGGCTGTTTGTCATTGCCCACGGGAATGCTTGATGTGATGATTCCTGGTTTGGTTGCTCTCTGGCACTAAAAGATAATTGCTAGTACAGTGCGTAATTCTCGTGCCAAATAGCATCCGATTCTTCGTAAACACATATACTACCGGGTAAACAACGCGTTAGCGATGACGAAGCAATAATAATTGATAGTATTTTTGTTCAATGCAAGCGCCATAGCTAACATGCTTAGCATAAAACAAAGTACAGATAAACATATTTTGCATTATAATATACACGTCTTTCTTGAGTATAAAAAATCATAGTTACTCCTAAAACTTTCTCGGCACCAACTCAAGGACGACAACACTTGGTGGCTGTTATCCAAAACCCTCAGGTCCCTCAATCCTTGATAGTTCCAACTCAAGCGGAATAGATCGAAGCCGTTGCGCTTTCTGGCTGTCCCCTCGCCGCCGTTGATGCCGGCGGAGACCGGCCGAGGCCTCCGGGGGCTGGGCGACAGCGCGCTCCGGCGGCAAAGGCGGCGACGTCCGCAGCGCGGGGCTGGGTCGGCCCCAACGAGGCCCGAGCCCGCCGCCGTACAGCGGCTCTTCGAGGCGTGCCGCGAGGTCTTCTCCGTCCCCGGCACGGTGCCACCGCCGGCCGGCGTCGAGAGAATCAAATCAGTTCTTGGTAATTCCAATTTCCAACTGTTTCTTTCTTTTTAGATAAAAGACCCGAAGGCCCTGCTTTGAGCATAAATGGTTTCCAACCGTTTCTTTTTCCTGCACTCCAGGGTTGCGCAAGAGGTAGAAGTTTAGCACGCTTGGCCATGACTTTTGCTTTGTTGTGTATTGTGAAGTACATATTTGGTATATATATATGCATGTGTTGTGTTTATGGTTAGCTCTATGTCCTCTTCGTACAACCACAGCTCATGTTTTTTTGTGACATTTAGCATATGCCCTGTAATATCGGAGCTGGATTTGTCTGTTTAAGCCATTCTTTCGATACTTTAGTTTTTGTTGAAAGCTATATATACGCTTGTTGGGGTTCAAGTAATGGTCTGGCTCATATTTGGACTGTTTTTTTAATACTACCTTGAATATTTCTCAACATGCTAGAGTGTACGTGCAACTTTTGGAGGTCCCTTGGCTAATGTAGACTCATTGCTCTTCTCAAGGGGAAAGGGTTTTTGCAAGCATACTAGCAACTAACCATGATATAGCATTACCATCATGTCAATAGCATTCTATATGACACAAATTCGCAACGTAATTTAATTGCAAGTCACGATGTTGTATTTGTCACAAGCTGTACTGGGAGAGAGATGTGAAACTGTTTCCTGGTAGAAATGAAGTTCCAAGGAAAAGTTAGCACAAAATTATACTATGCTGACAATACGTCCATTTTGGAGTGGCATTAGGGTGTTCGTCTTATTTCATTTGGTTGTCAAAATCTTGTTCTCTGTTACCATATGAATAGGTTATTTCGCTCTATGCCAACTTTGTGCATGGTGGAACATGTTCCCAAATAAGAGCAATGGTGCTAGCTAATGCGCATCTTGTCAAGGTTGTCTTTTGGCTTCCTTGTTGGTTTGTCTGAGTTACATCTCACTATGATATGTTTGTGTCTAAATGCATGAAAATTGGACCACCAGGATACCCTTTTTGGTGTTCACCATGAACAGAGTTCATATTCTTTGTTGTGCTATTTTTCTGCCTACCCACATTTGTGCCTACACCACATCATGCATGGTGCATTATATTATGTATGACCATGCAGAAATTTATGGCTGTTAAGCAAGCTGCAGCTTGTTGTTAAAGCAATACACCTATATTATTCTAAAAACTAGATTACTCCCTCTGGTTTTATATACTTGATAAATATCAGGAAACATTTTTATTTTATTGTCAAAACATTTATCCTAGAGACCATGATTAAAAATAGGAGAGAGTACATATTTTGGTATTTTCTTTGTACTTGATTGCTGAGTAAAGTTCAGTAACATTTTGAACAATATTTGTATTGAGTAAAGTTTGCATAATTACAAGTTCTTGACATATGTATCATTAATCAGATCTAATTTCACAAAATTACACACTTTATGCATAATTTCTCAATGAACACACGATTTTAGGGGTCAAGTTTCAGAAAATACAAATTTTTATGCTTAGGTTCTTAGATAATTATAAATTAAGACAATGGTCCAATTTCACAAAACTATAGGCTTTGATGCAAAATTCTTCACTTCTCTAATAAAAGGAGTGTAAAATATGTAGTTTTGTGGAACTATACTGTTGGAAGATGAGATTGGGCAAAGATTGATGTATTCCATCCTAACAGGAGATTACAATATATAGCCAGCCAGAGGTAACTCTACGGCAGCTGAGGCGCCTAGGGGCACAGGCCCTAAGGTGCTGAGGCACCTATACCCTAAGGCCCAATAAACAGGCCTATTACATTATATTCTAACATATACCTTAAAACTTGAATAAACCTGTAGTTTTATGAAATTTACTCTTTTATACTTGATCAACATTATGATTCCTTATTTTAGCTAATAATATATGTTAACTCTTCTATGACCATCTTGCTTTTGTGCTTCTTCAAATCTTGCTATACACAGTTACAATAGAGTCCATTATCTTCTCATAAATGATTTTGTTTGTTTTTTCTTTTCGACCCTCGCATATTTCATAGACGCATTCTCTCCAAAGAGAGTTAAGTCTTCACATAAATAAGAGAAATACTTTGATGAACATAGGGGCATGTGCCCACCCTAACTTTTCTATTAATTATGGTTAAATATAAATATTGAATATCTGATTATACTATTAAACATGTCAGTCTAGTTGTAGATATGTTGTCAAATCATAAATTGAAGTACAAAAATATCAAATTCTGACAAATTCATAAAATTATGTTAAATTTGAGGAATTTTTTAGAATTTGATATTCTGAACTTGAATTTACGATTTGACAACATGTCTAAAACTAGTATGACATGTTTAATAATATAATCAGAGATTCAATATTTATATTTAATCATAATTAATAAAAAAGCTAGGGTTGGCATATGCCACTATGTCCACAAAAGTCGTTCTCAATAAATAATTGCTGCGTGTACGCTTCTTTTCCACTGACACCACATCCGTCATCTTTTGGATCCTGCAGATAGTATTACAGCAGCAGATGTCAATTTATCGCCCAATATGTCATATTTCCAACGTATTGACCCGCATGGAACTCCTGAAATCACTTATTTGCATCTCTATAAGTGCGAGGCTTTCTCGGTAAAATTGTTCACTTACAAACTTATTACTAGCTAGCTAATAATGCAGTATGCTGCGACTGCATTGCTGCCTCACATATAAGTCTATTTTACAGATTGGTATCTTTTGTCTGCCGTCAAGGGGTGTCATTCCTCTCCATAATCACCCTGGCATGACTGTGTTCAGCAAGCTTTTGTTTGGTGCGATGCATGTGAAGTCTTACGACTGGGCAGTTACCCAACAAGGTACCATTCGTATTAATTATTAGATCATTTTTCATAATCATAACGTTCTTGCAGAATATCTAACAAATTGCTTTTCGTTTATATTTCTCCTTCGTGCATTAGATGATGCTCGATTACAAGGATCGTCACGTTTGGCAAAGGTCAAGACTGATGCCATCTTGACTGCACCTTGTGAAACATCGGTCTTGTACCCTGAAGACGGTGGTAACATGCACTGCTTCACTGCACACAATGCTTGTGCAGTTCTTGACGTTCTTGGTCCACCATACGACGATGGCAGCGGGAGGCCCTGCCAGTTCTACAATGCATCTTCGTCTTCACCTTTAGTTGGTAATCCCACTTGAGTTAAATATGTCAGTCTCACAAATCATTATGTTTTAAGGTTCCCTGTTATTCTTAATTTATTTCTAGACCATCAAACTTTATTGTTCTACTTACTGAAAATGTAAAAGTATACTCTGAATTTGGTCCGTTTCATTCAGCATCCTATTCCGTGGCCATGCCATCGTAAGCATCCATCCTGTGTGAAAGCTTATGATGACTAGTGGTTAACTTGAAAAGTTGTATTTACAGGAGATTCAGTTTCAATGCCTGGAGGCGAAAGATATGCATGTCTGGAGGAGCGTGAACCACCACAAGATTTTTATCTTGTTGGGTCAACATATACGGGTCCAAGGATTATGGACCATTGAACGTCTTTGCTGGTGACGAAGCCTTGTTTCTTGCTCCGAAGTCATCACCGGAAGCAATAAAATGGGAAAGCTTAATGTATATAGCTCCGCCGCAAGGCTTTCATCGATGATAGATATATATAGACCACTACTCATCATTATTTTGACCGGAAGACAGGAAAGGTCTAGTTATATCCAACAAGAACAATGAGCATGCTCTGCAAGACACTCTGAGGTTATGTAGCCTATTGTTGTATATTTTCTGTCATCTGTAGTTCGTACGAATTAGCATGAGACTGGGGTTCTCACCAACGCAGTCTTGGCTTAGCAATCCCAACATGCTATGTAGTTGCGATGCACTATTGCAATGTTTCTTTGATTCAGATGTTCAACTGCAGTTATTTTCATTTCCATAAATTTATTTTGCAAAGACTAACTCATTAATTTGTACTGCATAGCCATTAACTTTAGTGGTAGAAATAAAAAGGAACTGTAATTATTTACAATGCCTACAAAATATTTAGGACGATATATTACTACTTGGCTGAGTTCACAATAAAAAAACTTTTTTGCCAATGAAACCAATTGATCTGGGGATTCATATTAGGTGGATCCTATTCTCATTTCGTTTTGCTTTTCCTGTCCGTCTTGTTATGATATGTTGCAGTTCACCCCGCTATAGTACTGATTTGTTGTTATCCTGTCTGTCGTGTAATTGTTATCCAAACTCATCAAGCACAGTAGGTGTCGGACTAAATTGTTTTTTCTTCTTCTGCACAATGAAATCCCAGTTGCCAGTTTTGCTTCAGTATGAATACAACCTAGATCAATTACAATTATACCTGTATTCTATTTTCTTACAATGTCAAACATGCATTGTCATCAGACATGCAAGAAAGTCTTCTAATTTGCGGCGGTAGATTATTGTCGCAGCCCAAGCTGGCAATGCAAGGGTTCACACGCTACAAACTCAGGGTTAACATGCTAACCATTCAATTTCTAGACAGAGAGGTGAGCGTGTCTTACGAATACACCACATTTTAGGGCAAGAAAATATTAATATGTTGGCTCGACCAAACCATCTTTGGTTTTCTCACACCTACTGTAAGTAGTTGACATTTGAATCAGTCATGCTTTTTTTATTCTGCTGTAATATGGCGAGTCGTTAGTTAGTCAGTCATGATTGCACTATTGATCTTGACTCACGTATATTCGTTGAGATGATATCCCTGATAAAGTCTACGATTTACTTTCTCAGAGTTTCTTAAGCAGTATTACACCATAGATACCGTCAAGCTGTCATTTTCCCATGCTCTCCAAGTAGAATTTGTGAAAACTTTATTGTCTTTTAGCAAGGAAATAGCCAAAAGTCCTCAATGACTTACGCATGCATATTGTAGTTTTTTTTCATTTCTGAATGAGAATAGTCTGTTTATTTCATATTATATATATATATATATATATATATATATATATATATATATATAGGGTAATTCTATTCTACTCTCCGGTGTAGTTACTCTCACGTTCGAAAAATCACCTTGGGTATGTGTACATACCCATTTATCATTTTGAGTATGTATATATATATTGGAAATGATAGATCAACCTCTAGTGCCTCGAGAATAAAACAAAATCTTCTGAAATTATGTATGGGGCAATGTCAGATGTGCCCTTTATTTCTGATCTTCCATGAAGTCATTGTTAAGTTAATGAGAGAGCAATACGACCGCTTGCGTCAATCTTGTGCATGCAGAGGCAACTTGAGCTTGGCTATTTCCTGGAAGCTGAGCATAATGTAGCCTTATCTTTTACTAGCTTATTCACAATAGCTATAAAAAATTAACAGCTAACGAGTCATGACATTAAGACTAAAATAATGATGAAGTGATGTCTACGGCAAAAGAGAATAGTCTATGGCTCTATGCTAAGAACATAAGGGTAAACATGCAACTTGGATAAAATTTTAGTACAAACTGAAAGCCAGTATTCAAGGTCAGCATTCTGACGTACGTTACATACATATACTTTTCACATCCGTCTCTGCTATCCTTCTATTGTTTTTTTACCAACGTATATTACAGGTTATTTTCATATGTACCTTGAACAACCAATACACTTGATTATTCCACCACGCCATTTCAGGCAGTAATACACAAAAATCACTAAAAGTTCACTTCTTTAATGGTTCAGTGGAAGCTAAGATAGATTTCACTGCACCTTGAACTAGTTACAATCGAAAAGTTGTAGATAATTGTTTGTTTCCTTTAAAGGAATAACCTAGCTAGTAGCCCTTTGTTTAGGTTTACTGCAGACTGATAGATCAACAAACCACGACAATCGAAAGTTGTAGAATTGTTTGTTTCCTTTCAAGGAAGAATAGAGGCAATAACCTAGTAGCCCTTTGTTTAGGTTTACTACAAACTGATAGATCAACAAACTAGGACAAACAGCTGGCAGTATTCACGTAGAGTTGGTGTTATATAATGAGCAGCAAATTAGCTACTGTCAGCATCATCTCCTAACAAATGTGCTAACAAATAAGTTAATTACATGGAGTCCACCTCATGATATAAGCCACGACACACCTAAAGAGTCCAATTTAACTAGGCTTATAGCAGGTAATCTAGCTTGATTATTGTGCAACAACAGATTTGTTCCAATCATGTCAATATGCCACCCACTCGGTCCAGAACGGGTTGTGAAGTTTATGTCGTTATACTCATCAAGTTCATTAATTAAGCAAACTCATCCCAGCTTGACCATATGCTGGTTCTTGATATGTTTCCCAAATAGAGAACATAATGTGTTGCCATTACCATCCAGAAATATTATTGCCAGCCTGATCTTCTATGTTAAAGATAAGGTTTGTTTTGAGCCAAGCAGAGGGGTGCTGCTCAACTGTTTAATTGACATCTCTGTTCAGATTTTTTAGTCTGACGTCCGCATTTTGATATGGGCTGCTCTACTCGTGCATAATTTTCTTACATTTTTATTTTAGCAGTGAACAAATTTAGATGAACTAAATTGTGTCATTTTATACTGCCAACCTATAACCAAACACTATTTTGAATAGTGTTCAGAGACTTACATGTGGTCCAAAATATTCCATAAACACATGTTTCTGTTGGAAGATTACATATTGATAAGCCGTCATAACCATAAAACCAAACGTGTTTGCCCTTTACAAAGAAAAAGTGAATTTAGCATCACACAATACCATAATAAATTTCATGCACTTTACCGCTATTAACCACCACAGGATATTGCAGACCATTACCTAAATACTTTTCATTAAATTCACTCTATGGCAGAGAGTTTTATTAACCACCACAGGATATTACAGACCATTACCCAAAGGGCGATTGTTTTGTACTTCTATGTAAATTCACTCTATGGCAGACAGTTTTCTTGACTAAATTGGATATTTTTCAAGCATGGACACAAAGAGCCAACAAAAAATCACCCACCAAGATTTCTTATCAGAAAAAATCACCATCGACCATTTATTTAATAAATAAAACTTTAAGAAATGTCGAACACTCGAACTAGATGGACTAACAAAACCCTTGGCCATTTGAGAAAATATGTGTAGGATATAATCAGTTGGCCATTTGTGGAAAGACACTAGTTAAAACTGAGCGCCCTTTTATTCTTTTGATGCCTTCCCACATGAATTATAAAAATATGGCATTATTCAAGTCTTGATCTTGGTCAAGCAACTGCAAAGTCTACTGTTCCAAATCTGAGAAGCAAGTCTTGTTTGGTGTCTATGAGCTGTGGCAAAGGTGGCTACTTTATATGTATCCATCATTGGTCTTTAGTTCGATGCTTATTGAGGTAGATCCATGATCTGACGCTTCAATAATTTCTGACAAATTGTTGACCTCAACTATTTGAATGCACAGGTTGCAAGAGCTTCCAAATATCATAATCCTTTTGTGGCTAAGTTGCATCACAATTGTTCCTATAGGGAAACTCCTCGATCTGATCCATGTGCAAGACGACTTTCGAGAATGATCTTCCTTCTGACTCTTCATTTTCATCAAGACTTGGTATTTGGTAATAATCCATGAAAATAATCCTACCGCAAGAGGTATTGGACAACTGGGAAAACTCGACGAGAACACTGTCGGTATGGTGAGTAAGTTTGAATTGGCAGTACTAGTTTTTGAATTCTCCGAATGATGATGTAGGCGTGACTTCCAGGCATAAAACACCTACAGAAAACACAGGAAGCAAAAATATTTGTTTTGTCTTAATTTCTCTGGAACAAGAAGTGTGAGAGGTCTTTCCTTAACAAAACTTTAATTAAATCCTCATCGTGATCCCACTTGAGGTCCAAAGTTTGACCAAATCGTTGAAAAGCTTGGCCTCGGATGATGCATCGACAAACAAGGTCTTCTCTCATCAGCTAGCCGACCCTTCTCAATATTCTGTTCCCGTGGCTCTGAGCTGTATTCATTTGGGAAAAGGTTAACATATGTGTTTAGGAATTAGGTGGGAAAGACGCTTCCTCGATGCATCCGTTGACTAAACCTGCAGTTTACTTGAACTGAGTCCATCACCCAACGGCAACGTGTTGTGTTATATTTTGTTTATATTATGTGCCGTTTTCCCATCTCTCTCGTTTGGATCGACCTTCAGATTTCCAATTTGTATGTGTTGCTTGTTAGACAACGGTGCTATTGCATGACACCATCTCTATATGGCATTCTTCATCATGCACGAGTGATTTCTCCATGCAGCAAGTTTGCTGACTTGCAAAGTTTTCCCTAAGTACTTGTCATCATTCTTGCTTTTTAATACGTACAACTTATTCTCTCTTACAAATACATTTCTAACTTATTAAGAGCTATTTGTGATGCATGAACGAGCTATTTCTAACATATAATTTTAGATGTACTAGTAATCTCTATCATTTTCTCCCCAACGCCTGGTGAGGAGCCGTGTAGGAACCAACCGTAAGTGCCCATATCCCTCTGTGAATTATCGTTATATTTGACTATTCATCTTATTCAAACATAATGAAAAAGTTATTAACAATAATTTTGGAACAGATGGAGTATAATTTTAGACGTAGCAACCTCTATCATTTCTCCCCAACCGCATGGTGAGGAGCCGTGTAGGAACCATGGGATTGGGAACACCGTAATCCCTCTGGTGAATTGTCGCGGGGCTGGAGATAGAGTGGAGACGGATCATCTCTGAAAAATATTCAACGGGCGGTGTGGTGAGGTCACGCCCTCCATGACGCTGATTAAAAACAGTCGCCGATCCGCGGTACGGTGCAACAGTTTCAACGGGGCTTCGCTGGAATCTCAACAAGTAGGCCAACCGAAACACACCTTTCTTTTTCTCGATCCAAAATGCCTTTGAATCTTGACGCTTACTTAAAGATGATTGGATGGCAACACCGATGGAAACTGTCGCGGTCGTCGCGGCCCCCAGCTCCGCCATGGCAGCACGATCGTATCATCATATATATATCTGCTAATTAATGCGGACTCGCGCTAGTAGCTACAGCTAGGTACTTCGCATCTTCTCCGTCCCATCGCATCATCACATGCTGCGTTTCTTTATTCCTAGTCTTCCAACTTCCTCTAATTTCGGCACATGGTGACACGCGCAGGGTTGACGCCACTGTGGACGCACGTACACGCACTTCAGTTGTACTGTTCACACACCGCTGCTAACAAGAAATGAATGAGACACTGCAGATCATTGGGTTCAGACGACCCTGCAAATCGAACAGGTCAAGGATATCGATGTCACTAACCTTTTTTTCATCAAGGAACGGTAAAATCTTGTGACTTCTTTGTTTGTAAGAAACGTTAAAAGTTTTTTTTTCTTGTGGCGAAGGTAAGTAATGTTTTTTTCTTAGAAAAAGGAACGGTAAATGTTTGAATTTATTGACTTTCAGACACAACATTGACCATTTATCTTATTCAAAAAAATTATAAAAATATAAAAACAAATGAGTTAGGGTTAAAATCTATCTAATGATAAATCAAATTATAATAAAACCAATATTATTTTATAAATATTTTAAATAAGATAAATTGTCAAACGTGATATCTGAAAGTCAACAAATGCTTATATTTCTAGACGGATTAAGTGTTTGGAATTGACAGGTGTGATGACTTTCTGCAGAACGGTAAAAATCCGTAAAATGACGACGTGGAGATCGAGATATATATGGGACGGATTATTCTTCGTCAAGCACACACTCCTTGCCGGTACGTAGCAGCACGTACTTTTCACGACCGAATTTTCGCTGTCTGACCCCGTTAAATTCTGAAGAGAATAATAATAACGTCGCGTCGCCATAGGCGGAGGCGGAATTAATGACCGTTTGTTGGTTTCTTCAGATCAGCTCCAGAGCACCAGTGACCAGTCCATGCATCATCCATGATGTCCGAACAACATTTCCTGGGGTTGGGATATATGTACAGTTTTCTTCTTCAACCCGGCAGCACCACCGGCCGTACAAAGTCAACGATGCGTACTCCGTCCCCACATTTCTCAAACAAACCAAGAAAAAAAACGCCAGCCCGTACGTCGTGTAGACGCGAGCGGAGAAAGTAAGAACACGGGGTGGCGTCAGACGGACAAGTCAGCGCGCGGCAGGCATGTCTTGCATCTGCACTGGCGGCTGCCTGCCTTTTCCTGCGTGCTGACCGGCGGCGGCGCGCGCTGGTCTTGTTGGATCATCGCCGGAGAAGCTGTGTATTAGCTAATAAGCGGGCAGGCGCGTGGACCGGATCGGGACACACAGCACACGACGCGGCGGCAACGACATGCCGGACACGTTGTTGTTGTTGGGTCTGGGGCGTAGAGAGAGAGAGAGAGAGAGAGCGAAGACGACGACGACGAAAATTCTATTCTATATCGCGCTTGCTTATCTCGCTTGCTCGCTATCCGTCCGTCGTCCATGAGAGGAGGGCGTGGCTAGCTCAGCCGGTTGACATTTTCGATGCGCCCAGCCGTATCGACGACTAAACCGTACCGTGACAGGAGAAGGCACTGGGATCTGGCGTGTAAACGGGCGGGTTTAATTAATCCGCGCGAGTCAGAAACTGCAGGCTCTCCAGCTCGGTCGTAGCCTCTTTAAAAGGACAGGCAAGGCACTAGTGGTACGATCGACTGCCAGGACAAGGTACTGCTTGCCGAAAAGCGCCTATTGCACGAAAAGGGCAAGGCCGGCGGGCAGGTGCGGCTAGTAGTAGTAGCTCCTAGCTCTAGTCTTGTCCTGTGCTGCGCTGCGGTAGAGGTAGATATGGATGTCGCCGTCGGAAGGCCGCCGGTGAAGGAGGAGAAGGGGGCCGACGCCAAGCCGGAGACGACGATGGCAGCGGTATGATGATGAATACACCATCTGTTCTCTTGCTCTCGCTTGATCTCGGTTGTTTCCTCTCGTGTTTGCGGTACGCAAGAAATTAATCCGAGTCTCGTCGTGTTTGCCTCTGTGGCGGGGATGCAGATAGGAAGCGCTCTTCCGATAGTCTTCGAAAGCTTTCAATCGCCGCAAAGGACTGCAAGCATGAAGCAGGTACATACTACTACTTGCTGATCCAGTCATCAAAGTGGGAATTATTCAGCTTTCAAATCACCGCGCCATGTTCACGCATACATCAACACCATAATTATTCTCATCTTGTTCAACGACGGCATGTACAGCAGGACGACAGCAGCCTGGAGGCGGCCAAGGCGGAGATGGGCGTGGTCCGGCAGGAGAACGAGCGGCTCAAGACGATGCTGTCCCGCGTGGTGAGCGAGTACCAGTCGCTGCAGATGCACTTCGTCAAGGTGCGCGACCAGGCAGCCGCCAACACCAGCCTTCGCCTCCCCGCCGAGGCTCCGGCCGCGCTGCCCCCGTCGCCGCCGACGAAGAAGACGCCGACGACCTCGTCTCCCTAAGCCTCGGCACGCGAGCCAACAACGGAGGAGGCGCCCGCCGTAATAATAAGGGCCACGAGAGGTCGTCGTCGTCCTCCGGCACCGGCGGCGGCGACAGCCAGCTCTCCCTCGGGCTGGGCTTCAGCCGGCCTCAGTCCACGGACGACGAGAAGACGGGCCCCGTGCTCAACCTCAGCTCCGACAGCAGCGACGACACCGCCAAGCAGCACGCCGGCGAGTCGCGCAAGAGCCCGAGCGGCGGCGCCGGGGACGGAGGAGGCGGAGGTGCCGACGACGAGGTGCAGCAGCAGGCCAAGAAGACTAGGGTTTCCGTCCGGGTCAAATGCGACACTCCCACGGTACGTGACGTTCATCGATCTCTAATTAATCACGTACGTACGAATTAATCAGAGCTTAATTAGTGATCGATTAATAACGATGTGTGCCGGCAAATCGCAGATGAACGACGGGTGCCAATGGCGCAAGTACGGGCAGAAGATCTCCAAGGGCAACCCGTGCCCGCGCGCCTACTACCGCTGCACGGTGGCCCCCAACTGCCCCGTGCGGAAGCAGGTGCAGCGCTGCGCCGACGACAGGTCCATCCTCATCACCACCTACGAGGGGGCCCACAACCACCCGCTCCCGCCCGCGGCCACGGCCATGGCGTCCACCACCTCCGCCGCGGCGGCCATGCTCACCTCCGGCTCCACCACCTCCTCCTCCTCCTCCTCCCTCATCGCCCGCCACCACCTCGCCGCAGGCCTGCTCGGGCCCACCACCATGGTCTCCACCGCCGCGTCCTGCCCCACCATCACGCTCGACCTCACCTCCCCGGCGGGCATCATGCAGTCCTCGCCGTACGCCGGCGGCTACGACTCCACCAAGGCGTTACCGGCGGCCTGGAGCAGCGGGTACCCGGCGTTCGGGGGAACCCAGCTGCTGCCTTCCTACTTCGCGGCGGCCAAGACCGCGCCCGCGGCGACGATGGGCCACCACCTGTTCGGCGCGTCGAGGCCGGAGCACCTGTACGGCGGCCAGGCGTCGACGTCGTCGTCCTTCCTGCAGAGGTCGCCGGCGGCCAGCATCATCGGCGGGCAAAGCGCCGCCGGCGTGACGGACACGCTCGCGAAGGCCATCACGTCGGACCCCAACTTCCAATCCGTGCTCGCGGCTGTGATCACGTCGTACATGGGCCGCGGCGCCGGCGGCGAGGCGGCCCACCCGAACTAGCGTGCCAGCGCACGCGCGCGCGCGCACCGATTGGCGAACGGCGGATCGAGCGCACGCGCGTACGTGTGGGTTACTAGAGATTTTGCGCAGTACGTAGGGAAGTGGTGGGTGGCTCATTTGTAATTAATAAACGCATCATTGAGGTTAATTGTTACTACTAGTTATTATTAGAGTTAGTCTTGGTTTGCTTTTTTTTACCATACATAAATTGGCCGGGGAAATGCATGGTCGATGTACATAATAATAGCACACACACTGAGTCAAGTGAACTGTACGTACCATTGGCGTAGCCAAACAACACAAGTTTTGATCTTCCCGCACAAACAAAAGTTTCCGTCAGGTTGTTCCAGCTAAACCCCCTCTCTCTGACGGGTTCTGACCGGCCTCCGAACTCACCTCCCAAGTGCGGAGAGCACGAGCTAGGTCAGCACGCGTCAGAGAGAAGCGCATTGATCCCGAGGGAGGCTCTCATCGGATGGCAGACTGATCCAAGGTGGCACGCTTTGATTGATCCGTTCAGTAACCGATTTGTTTAGTGTGAAGGATAAGAGAGAGAGAGAGAGGTCTCGATGTCCGAGAGCTGCATAAGCGAATCATCGAGCGCATTATTGACCCCTCGCAAAGGAACAGCACATGCGACGCTACAAATATAATCGGAAGTGGGTAATAAGAGAGAGAGGTCTCTGGACGACTCCGATCTGAACCAAGTCAACCAACCACCGTAGCTAAGATGCTTGCTTGAGGGCATATCGGAGAGGAGGACAGAGACGGGCGAACCAATCAAAGTTGACTGCATTTAACTGTTCCACACATAGAAAGAAAGAGAGAAGTGTATTACCATCATCCGGTCTCTATCTTGACTGACCGGCGCCCGGCCGCTTGCTTGCTTGCTGTCAGTTTCGTTTCCGTTCCGGAAATACGGGCTCCTTCGATCGGACCAATATAGTAGTATTTTGTGCTACGCACGCAGCACATCCAAACTAGAACCGTTAAAGCAGCAAACCCGAAAAACAGGAGATTCGTTCGATGTGTATGTGTATTGGAGATCCGTAATGGTACAACGTGTAACTGTATGTAACTACCTCCCAGCAGGCCCACTAACAAGACGAGAGATAAAAAAAGACATCGATATAATCGACTTTACCTACCACGATCATCACGCGCGCTCCTCCAACAACATACTAGTATTTTACATAGGAGCGAGGCACGTCGGTGCATCATCAGTAGGATGACTCGGACGAGTGAACAGCCGCCGCCGCCGCATGCGTCCCCCACACGTCAGCACGAGGATAGCCGGCAGCAGCAGCAGGAGGGCGGCGTGGTTGTGGACGCCGTCGTAGGTGGTGATGACGTAGCGGTGGTCGCGGTGGTCCCTCTCGACGCGCTTCTTCACCCCGCAGGCCTCGACGGAGCAGCGGTAGTAGTTCCTCGGGTTGGGGCTGCTCTTCACCGCCTTCTTCCCGTACTTGCGCCACTTGAACCCGTCGTCCAGCACGTCCACCGCCGACCGCGTCCGGAACCCGATCCGCCGCGACGCCCGCGGCTGCTGCCCGCTCATCATCCTCCCGTCATCCACCGCAAACGACCTCCTGTGCGCGCGCGCGCGTTCCATCCAAATCCCGTCATTATTGATCCTTCACATTTCACACACAAGCTATAGTATATATGTATGTGCGCGGAAGTGAACTACTTACATGTTCATGTCGTTCTCGGCGAACGCCTGTGGCGGCGAGTAGTAGTCGGGAAGAGGAGGAGGCGGGTGCGCGACGCCGAGCTCCGGGAAGCAATCGTCATCGCCCATGGCGGCCGCGGGCGGCAGGACGAAGCTCATCGCCGCGCAGTTGTTGTTTGCCGCCATGAGGTCAGGAGGGTAGCAGGCGTTGTACGCTTCAAGGCCGAGTCCAAGCGAAGCCGCCATGGACGCGGACGCACATGCACGCGCGCGCTGCTGCTGACGACTCGAGCTAGCTATATCTGCGAGAGCCAGTGGCTGTGTTTGGTTTGACGGAATTTCTCGTGTCAAGCTCGCCAATTTATACACCGCTAGCTATCTCCGACGTCGTCGCGATCGGTGCAGTCGTGGTGATGATTTGAAAGAGGAAAAACGCACCCAGGTGCGGTCGCGAAACGAGACAAGGATTTGAAAGCAGGCAAGCTTCGTTGATCTTTCACACACGGCTGGCTCTGGCCCTCTCTCGCTGGTCGATCGGTCACGTGTCCACTCCTGCAGCCACGACGCCGACGTCTGCCCTGCGCTTTTGGGATTTACGAACGCCGGACAAGCTCTGGTCAAGCAGGAGTCGAGAGACCGGCCGGTAGTTACGGGTGATGACTACTGTAATTGTATACCAACATTCTGGACCGTACGATCTCTGATGCGCCAACCACGTGTACACTTTGATCGTTCCGATCCTGGACGCCCGGTTCAGTAAGCCGGCCACACCGGTCCGAGTCGTCGGAAACGAATTTTCCAGTCCAAAATAACGTCTCTCATCACTGACCGATCGCTCGATCGCACTATTAGCTCCTTCGGTACGGTACGGTGCACCTGACAAGTATTTGCAAGAGACACCTCACCTAGTAGCTACTACTAGTTTACTAGTACTCCTTTCTACTGCCGACAGGCCAGCAAAGACCGCCCCTGCACGCCGGATTCACAGCAGTGAAAAAGCTAGCGATCGGAGCGGCGTCTTCGTCGTGGCACGGTTGGATCAGTGGCGACGGATCGAGGACCAGCACTAGCTCAGCTCCGGCGTGCGCGCGGACGTGAGGTAGGCCACGCCCGACAGCGACGTGCCATATATTCATACGTAGTTAACTGAATCTTCTCGCGATACGTAACTATCACACCGGCGCGGTCTACGTACGTACGACGACGGGCGCCAACCCTGATCGGGTACGCTTAATTAGCAGCACGTGCTTAATAGTACTAAACTAACCGGGTCCGAACGAACCTGCCTCGTGGGTAATAACCGAATTAATTAATATTACTCGCGCGCGCCATGATAAAAAGCGGACCTGCTAGCTACTAGTTCGGATCGCACAGGAGGAGGAACAACGGGAAGCCGTCCGCATTCGTTGACACCCACCTTATCCTCGAGACACCGACCCGAGTTCAGCAGGTGCAATGTCTCGACGTTTTTGGTACCATTCGAGGAGAGTGGGCGTTCAATATCGCAAATGGAGTGCCGTGGCCACCTCTCCTGGTGTGCGCCGGGCAAAGAAAACGTGCGTTGCGTTGCGTTGCGTTGCATGAGGATGAGATCACCGAGACGTCGCCGTACGGCGACGGCGACAGCAGCGCCGTGCTCCGCGCTGGCATCTCGTCGCGGATCGGTGAGCGGAGCAGGCGCTTGGCAGTGCCCACCTCGTCGATGGCATGCCATGCCACGAAACAAATCGAAGCATGAGCCGCCCAGGTGCGCTTGGTTCCATCGGCAGAGCTGAGCGCACGCGCACACAAACCAACCAAATTACTAACCACTTGGCACAAGTCGCCGAGCCGTGTGGCCCCGCTACTCGATCGATCTGTCTCTGTCGCGGCGTGCCGATGGAAGGCGGCCGGCGAAGCGGAGACCGACACACGGCGCCCTACCCGGCCCGGCCGCGCGCTACCTGATTGAGGCCGGTTGCGCCGCCAGAACCCGCAAATCACGCGGCCATCGTGTTCGCGGCAGCTTCATTCTCCCCGTCGGGCTCAGCCAGCCGATCTATCGAGCGAGCGAGGTTGGCCGGCACCATCCGGGATCCATCATCGAACTGCACGTCGACCAGTGCGCTGATCCAAGGACGTCACGGTCAGATTACGTGATATGTGTGCCGTGGCTTCTCCGGCAGAGATTGCACGGGCAGGACAAGGGACGCGACTGTTGGCTCGCTTGGCGTCAGGTGCGGGTCGGTGTTGACGACGACATTCGCCGGCTGGATTTTACTTCTGCTCAGCAGACAAGGGAATTTCTAGCTGATGAAAGGTTGGTTGGTCGCAAGCTATGGGTTTGATTGATTGATGTCTCGAAAAGCTCGACTTGTTTCTACTCTCTCTGCGTCGGCAAACGACACTCCGGGAGGGTGAAACGTTCGCGTCAAATTTTTAGTTTCAGGGAAAAGGAAAAGGAACATTCACCCACCAGGATGGCAATCAGTGGAATAGGCAACATGAGAATGTTTCAGCAGAGTTTTTTTTCATTGACGTTTCAGCAGAGTTGTGTAGTGCTAACAGCAGCAGAGTGGTGTAGTGCTAACAGCAGCAGAGTTGTGGGCGGGGAACTTGGCTGCTAACTTGTGTGATGCTAACAGCAGCAGAGTTGCGCGCATGATCGGCCCCCTGTTGGTAATGCGGCCCGCGGCGCGACCCACAGTGACGCGACAGGAAGTGAAACATGGTCGTAACTGTTGATTGTTCACACGTGTAATCCACTTGGCTGCCGAGTGTACGCTGCACTCTGTGAAAGTACTCAGATTCCTTCGGCTGACGCCCAAGAAGACAGCACGACCACCTGTAGTAGTTTGGCCCCTATAACACATTATATAATCTGGATTATTGGTACTAGATTGTGGCCCTGTTTGGGACGGATTCTGGGGCGCTTTCATTGAATTTAAGCGAAAAACGCCCCAAACGACCCGATTCTGACCGAGCTGCTCCCGGGCACGATTTCTCCCAAGGCTCATGTAAGCCTACAACGCGGAATCGACTCCAGAGGTGCTTCTCGGCCAACGCGGTCACAAAATTACCCGCAATGCCATTGTTTACACACTTACCGGTTCGTTTTCTTTTCGGTCGTCATCTTCCTCCCCTCCTTTCTCTTGCGTCCGGCAATGACGATGGGGCGGCGCGGGCGCACGGGCAGCGAACGCGAGGTGGGGCGGGGTTTGGGTGCGAGGGATGGTGCAGCAGGGTCGGACGCTACAGTGAGAGGCAACTCGGAAGGCGTGGACGCAGGCGCGAGGGCCATGATTTGGCTGCCATGGCCGCGCAGTTGGAGCACAAATCCGGCAGCTGCTGGAGGAGCCCAGGGGCGCTGGTGTCCTGCCTCGCCGGAGGATCCCGTGCCGGAGAAGAGCTGGAGCGCGCCCCACCCGCCGCCCCGCCGGAGGAGCCCAGCTCGTGCAGGAGCTCACGCCGGACTCCGGAGCTCCACGAAAGCGATGCTGTTGATGATGGTTGCCAAACAGGTCACTTCTCCTAGACACGATTCTATTGGCAACTATGTCTCCGGAAATTCAGATTCGTAGAGAAGTATGTTGGATGGAAGCTGTCCCAAACGGGGCTCGTATAAGTTAGATTAAATAATTTAGATTATATAATCTAAAGGGAGTGTTTGTTTACCCGCATTATTTTACCTGGATTATTGCTTATACGTGTGAGAAGACAATAATATCCTTTTGCTACTCGGAGTTGTCGGTGGTGGCATGCGTGAGGTAGGTGGGGTCTATTTAATGGCAAGGTGGGTAATTTTTTCAATTATACAAGGGTAGTGGGTTTTTTGTCAAATAAGCTAAAAATAAGCACATCTTGAGGTGCTTATTGGATTATGATAATCTAGCCTCTAGATTATTTAATCTCATCAAATAAGCTGACCTGTTTGTTTACCCACCTAGATTAAATAATCTGATCTCAAATAAGCTGAAACAAACAGGCCTAAGACCCCTGACTTATTTTGAAATTGGATTGGCACGGCAAGGCATGCACCCGTCCTAGTTGTCCTTGGCAGATCGATGGGTAGCCAAGAAGGAGCACACAATTTTGTTTTGCGATTTGAGACGCCAATCGGAGAAGGAAAAAGTCAATTTTACTCATTCAAACAATTTAATTTTTTAAATTCTATTTAACTATAAAAATATGTTTAAAATATATATATCATTAATTTTGTTAATGTAAGATTCAATGCAAATTATCGTTACGTAAAATTTATGCATTAAACTCAGATCGTACAAAGAGAAATAAAGAAAAAATTACATAAGAGAGTAAATTGTACTAATTTAAATTGTTTTGAGGGACTAAAGTGAGCAAATATTTTGTTCAGCGTGTAATTTAGAATAAAATAGATTATTCGAGAGTAAAATGAACTTTTTCTAGGAAAAAATATAAAACGAATGAACAGGAGGTGGCCAGGCGTGCTAGGCTGGACACACGAGCAATCCACACACACACACGCTGCGATGCGTACGAGGAGGGAGCCACCAACACAGTCCCATGGCCGAGAAGTGCCGTCCACCAGAAACACCTGGCCGCTTCCCCGTCCTGGTCGCGGCATGCCGAAAGGCGGCCGGCAAGACTGCGACCGACACGTGCTCCCTCAGGCGCGGTACCTGATTGACATTGATGCATCCTCCAGCAGCCGGTTGCGCCGCCCCGTGTTCCGTGTTCGCCGCGCGCGGCTTCCTCGATCGGACTCAGCTGGCTGCCGAGGTTGCCTGGCCCGGTTACCATCTATTGGGCTGTATACGCAGTGCGCGTGCTGATCTCCGGACGATGCCACGATGGTTCTACTTACCGCGATTCTTCTTGTTACGCTTATTGCATCAGGCTGACAATTATATTCGCCGGGTAGAATTCGACAGATAAGGAATTCTATGTAGGTTGGTTTAGTAGCACTGCACTCCATAAACGTGAAACCTTCGCCATCAGGGATGGAACATGCTCTGGGACCGGGGAATGGACTTGAAGGCTGGAGCCGGAGCCAATGGCTTGCTGTTAAGGATTGGCATCAGCCAAAGGCCCACAACGACCCCGGACATGACCGTCAATTCGGTGTCGATCGGCGAGAGCAGAATCGCGACGGGGAGGGAGACAATGGTGGTGCCGGTCGTGCCGTACGTGAACGTTGTTTTCGTGTTGCGATCCAGTTGGTTGCAGAACGACGACAGCGCTCTATCTGCGAGGACGGACGTCACGCTCAAGCTGACTGGATATCTCGTCATCGCCACCAAAATATCTTCAGGATTTCCTACGAATAATCTGACGCGAGTTTTACAACGGATACTTTTGGTAAAAAAAAAAGGCCTTGGTATGCCTTTTTTTTTACAACAGCCTTTTTGTTATATATAACAATTACAACAGCCTTGGTATGCCTTGCTAGTACTGTGCAACAGTTACAGGAATCTTGAGGAGCTGTAAGCTAAAAAGATGGCAAAGTAGTTCAGGTATGAACAGGGTTGCAGAGGCTGCGGAGAGCTGGCGGATATCTGACATAAGAGATTAGAGATAAGATTGGGTTGACATTGTTGAACACTACATATAAAATGAGGGACAAGTCATTTTCAAAATGGTTGGGTAATGCACCAAAGAAGGAAAAATATCAACTCTGCAGACTTTCGGGTGCCACATTAGGACAGAGGACAGTCAATTTGAGAGTGACCATTTGCTATATCAAATCGCCATGAATCAACAGAGCAACACCAATGCGGTCATAAACCTCTGGAATTGTTTATATGGAAATAAACTTGAGATCAAGAAAATCGTGAAATTTCATTTCCTCCCTTTCTTTGCTTCACCTTGCATGATTACATAATCACAACCACCATCACGTATTTACGTAGAATATTCCTTATAAATGACCTGATGTTTTTTGGGTGTGATAAACAGTTTACTTTACATACAATCGACAAAGTTTGTTCGTAATGTTATCGGGAAGGTCTCAATAGGCTACCTGAAGCCGACAAACCTCTGACTGCAACTCTAACAGCTCCAACAGCACCAAGCTGCCATACCTCAGGTGTTAGCCCATTAAAATCATGTTTTGTGCCCACATCAAGGTGAACCCAGATATGAAAGGCGACCTGCATATGTAAGAAGCTGTAAGGCTTTCATAGCACTAAAACAAAGCATCGAACTGATTGCAAGTCCTTTCTACTTTAGAGCTCCCTACAGCATGAATAAAAGAATATAATACCCCTAGAAACATGATTTGTCATCACTGGATTGTTTAATTTATTTTTTCGAAAAAATGGATTGTTTAATTTACAGTTGGTCAAATGCAAAACAGATGATGTTGAAATCCAACTTCTTTCAAGAAAGACATGAGAAGAATGAAACAAACCTTGCCTGATGCATCTCGGATAGGAGATACATGTAGAAGATCACGAAATGAACTTCCATCTTTCCTGAAATGAATTGTAGGCAACAAAACTTTTAAGTTGTTTGGAAAAGCTTCCAGTATCAGCAACCAGAAAAATAGCACATAAATATGCACCTGTAGTTTAGTAGATCCACTGTGCATGCTTTCTCAGACGAAAGATGCTGGTTTATCTGTACGTTCGATTAACATCAAAGTTGAAAGAGGTGAACAACATAATAAGCCTACAGTTACACAATTAAGAGCTACTATGGTACTAGTGCTTACCTCCTCTAAAATCTCCATGCTAGTACCTGGACCATTCAAAAATCTGCAATTACTGCCCAATATTTCTTCTCTTGAGTAACCTGAATTAATTTCTAAGAACAACATAAGCTTACTGCAAACAGTAGTGGCCTAAAACCAATATAAGCCAAGGGGCTCCAAGTAGTTACTTGATTCCCCTGGTGCTGCATGTTAGAGTGTTTTGCCACCCTTTCATTTTTTTCCTACTCCCTCCATCCCAATTTACTTGTCATCCTACGAGTGTTTTTTTGTGTGCAGGTTCAGACAAGTAATTTGGGACAGAGGGAATACTAATTTATATCCAATAGCTACTCACCATAAAGCATGGTGTAACAGGAAATATTACTAACACCAGCAGAATAAGGATAGACCAATGCATGTAACTACTGAACAAATAAGTGAGTGGTCTGTACACAACTTATTTTAAGAGTATGTGAAATTGATACTCCAATATTGACGTTTCAGATTGACAAAGTGAACTAATATATAATTTACGAGCCCTATCGGAACATCATGACATTCAATACGGACGGAGTACATAGACAAGTGTGCCACCAAAAGGCAGAAATGGTAACTTGCATTTTTCTAAAATAGTTATCAAGGGAGATTAAAAGCAACCCATCATCCCCTCTCAAGACCATGCTAGATTGAATATTTTTTGTAAGGGTTAACAATATTTTCTTTCAAACATATACATAACTAATAATGATGTTATGCATCTCTTCTGTTCTCTATGTGATTAGCACAATTTTCTGTTTTTTTTTTTTGCTACCCCTTCGGGTAGACAGAGTTTCTGTATTTGACTTTGTACATAACCTATTCTTTGGTTTTATAAAAATCCATAGCCATGTGGTGATCTCCCCTACTATTTCCCATCAAAATGATAACTGGCATACTATGTAGTATGGTACAGATTACTTCAAAAGGTCGCTAGAATGAAGACTGTCAACAAAAAATAAAGGAACAAGTACCTGTTAGTGATAGAAAAGCGTCGCTAGCATAGATTATCGGGTTGTCAGGCAAATTGGGGTCAGTCCTGTGATCATTTCAAAAAGATCAGTTGATGAGGCAGGCATGAGCGATATATAAAACATTTGGAACCAACAGAAATAAGACACTACAACTAAATAATGGACAAGATTATGCATATAACTCACAATACAAAACTCTGTTTGATTCTACCGAGAGAGAGGTTCAAGGAAGAACTGAGTGCTGGGATGCCAAACGAGTCACATCTCTTGCCGCAGACTACAAGGCCAGTTAGTTTGCTGTAGCGATTCAGCATAGAGAAGATGTTGTTAGCCATATTCATAGCCTTCTCCTTCTCACTGCCACTAGCCACACGCGGTTCCTCAGCCTCCAGCCCTGCAACAGCAAGCTAGCAACAACACATTCACAAATTGATCCATTTATTGCTTCCTTCATCACTCATAAATGAAAGATACATAAAAGTGCGAAGGTTAAGTGCAAAACCAATTGGCATTGGCAAATGAGTCAATATTCAGCCAAAAAATAAGGCAAAACCAGCTACACGAGTAATTGAATCTACATTCAGGTAATTACAGCATGTTATGAGACCTGATTCCTCAACCTATGTAGTTTTTTTTTTTTCTTCAAGGGACCTGATAATCCATCCAAGTATGCTAGAGAAGAAGCATCCACTTGGAGGAAGAACAATCACCTATTACTTGTATGTGTGGGCTGGAAGAACAATCACCTATTATTTGTATGTGTGCGAATAGTCGATTTCTTATATATATAAAAAAAACAATTCATAGTCAATATGTTCATGACCACGATTACCAAATTTGAACATAGGACAACTCAAACAAATGCAAGTTCCTTCAAATAACTTGCTAATACCACCTAGTGATATGTTCATCAATACTCCCAAATAAAATAAATCAGTGCAACTGTATTTCTTGTAGCAGAAATGAAGAACTATCAAGCAAGGTCAGGAAAAATCTCATATGTGTGTGTAGTTTGCAGTACACATTTCAGGGAGGGGATAATGATAAGCAGAACAGGGTAAGAGTTGTATAAATGAATATCACTTTGCAATAATGGTTGGTCAGTGGGTCGCTAGTAGTAGCGATCATCCTTTAATTAACTACTAGGAAGGGCATCGTAATTATTAATTAAGTACGGTAATTAGACTGACCTCTCTTATCCATATCCACGAACACCTTCCCGGTGAAGCTTGCGCAGGGGAAATCATCATCCACCCTGGCCTCCTCGCGGCAGGCGGTCAGCACCGCCGCCGCGGCGCGGCGTGGCTCCCCGCGGCGCGCGGCGGCGGCGATGGGCACCTGCACGGCGAGGAAGTGGAGCAGCCTCCCGTCGTCGGCGTGGAAGACGGGGGCGAGGTGGAGCAGCACCCAGTGCGGGGACCCGTCGCGGCGGTAGTTGAGGATGGCGACCTGGTGCGCGCGCTGCGCGCGCACGGCCTCGCGCACCCCGGCGACGGCGGCGCGGTCGGTGGCGGCGCCCTGGAAGACGCGCGCGTTGCGGCCGAGCACCTCGCGGCGCGCGTAGCTCGTGAGCGCGGCGAGGCCGCGGGAGGCGTAGACGATGGGGTGGCCCGCGAGCGCCGGGTCCGTGAGCAGGAAGCTCCCGGGCAGCTCGTCCAGCGCCTCCAGCACCCAGTCCGAGTACCGCGCCGTCAGCGACGAGGCCAGCCGGCGGTCGTGGTCCGCCGCCTCGCCGGAGCTGGCCGTCGCCATCGCCGCGGCGAGGCGAGGCGCGGGGGTTGACGTGTGTACGTGATCGACGGGGAGGAAAAGATCTGCGCGCGGCGGGGGCCTGTCTCTATGGCTGCGAAATTTCCGTTGTGCGGGGGCGCTTGTATTCGGGGCGGGTTTCGTTTTGTTTTTCTCGGGGAAGGGCGGCTTGCCTCTCCTCTCCTGTGATCGGAGCAGCTGATTGATTGATTGCGCATCGTCCGTCGGTTACGCAAAAGTACTGTACTAATCAGTCCATCTGTGGGCGTGGCGATTCGTCCGCGCCACTGGTTTGGTTGGCCTCTCTCTTCAGTCTGGACCACGCGGCATCGAGATAGTACGACCTGTTTCTTGCTAACATGAAGAGCAAGACCACGGTTTCCTTAATCCGTAAAAAACAAAACAACCACACTTTCTGGATCGACATGCCACTTCAATTACCGAGTTACCGCAGTACTTCCTCCGTCCAAGAATGTAAGGATTTATTGACTTTCATTCGTCTTATTTAAAATATTTATATAAATATAAAAATAAAGAAGATATACTCAAAACATATCTAAGAATAAAGTAAATTATAACAAAACAAATAAAATTTAAATTTTTTAATAAAACGAATGATCAAACATAATCTCCGAAAATCAACGAACACTTACCTTTAATGGAGGGAGCACATCACCTTTCACCGGCGGAAGGGGAGGGCGCGGACGTGGCAGATAGAAGCAACACGTCACTCACATCACATGGCCTGATTTTTCTTTTTTTGAGACAAACTCACATGTCCAGATGGCCAGGCCCGAGCCTTCTCTGCGGCACAATCGTCAGGGTCCGTGGGCCGCGATCACTCGGTCCAGTGCTTCATATGCTGGGCTGCCGAGCGAGTGATAGCAGCGCTGTAAGCGGGCTCATCCAGATCCGGGGAGCTGCATGCGGATTCGTGGTCCAGCCCATCTGCGCGGTTGGCCCAAGTTGATTGGTAGACATCATTTTAAGTTGATTTCGGGATGTCAATATGATTTTTCAATCAAATAGTAACTCCGTTTTCCAATCTAATTAAACCATTGTATTCTTGTCTGTACCATATGAGCCCACCATCCAACGCAAGAACTTCCCAACACACAGCTTCCTCATGTAGAGTATCGCACGTACGTTGATTCCCCCAAAATCGGTATGGCTCCTGGTGGAATGGTCCAAATAACGTGTCATTCGTCTCGATGATATATATGCAGACTTCTTGCATACTATATACCTGATTCCATGGACAAAACTGATTCCTTGTCCTTGCTTCTTCACATTTCATTCTAAATAGAAAACCGGACGGCGCGATACTCAATCTGTTAATGCATGGTAGCACTGTAGAGAATCCTCGTTTGTAGGCCCCGTTTGGGATAGATTATAGGTCGATTCTATTGGATATAAGTCGTCTAGGGAGCCAAACGTCTCGATTCTAACGCGCTTCCACCTTACGTGATTCTCCCCGAAGCATTTTTTTGCCTATGACGCGGAATCGAGCCTCCACCTGGATATCGCCCAACGCAAGCGATTCTCGGCTCCGCTATCTGCGCCCCTTGTCTAGAGCTCCGCCCCTGCCATTGGATGTCGGCCCAAGCTCTGCGCCTCGCCCCATCGTCGAGCTCCGCCGCAACCATTGGTATCCGGTCCGAGCTCCGCCAAATCGTCGAGCTCCTCCACGGCCCCGAGATTTACCCCGGTCCCGAGCTCCTCCCTGTCCTCGAGCTCCTTCCCGACACTTTCGAGCCGAAGCTCCGCCCGAGCCACCAGGGAGCACAAGGAGTGCGGCGGTCGTGGGATCCACGCTGTGCCATGAGCGCGCGGCGGCGGCTTGCGCACAACCTCGATTGTCCTCAACGCTCCGGAGCCAAACAAGTCCCTTCTTCTCGACAAGATTCCGTAGGCAGCGGCTTCTCCAGAAAATCGAATTTGGAGAGAAGCGTTGTGGGATGTAGCTGTCCCAAACGGGGCCGTAGTCCACAGGTGATACCAGCATGGTTTACAGAACCGTTGGAAACAGCCGGTTAACCAGGGAACCGGTCCCGGCCAGCTGGACAGTTTGACCGGTTAGCCAGAAAAATCAATGCTATTTACTGTAGCAAATCAGTTAATGTCAGCTTTTTCGGTTAACCCTGGTTCTTTCAGTTCAAAACCGATCTGGTCAATTCGATTTTGTGAATCTTAGATACCAGTAATAATCAAGTTGTCGTTTGCTTGCAGTAGAAGCTTTTCTTCTATATTCTCTCCACTATCTTTTCTCAAAGAATGGCGGGAGTATATATAGACCATTCAAGGCGACGAATTCAAGGTAGTTGGCGCTATACTTTCGGAAATCCCTGGCATCTCTCCCGGTTTGTTGTAGTCTGACGAACATTCACTTACGTGCGGACCTATTATTGCATATATGATCACATCGTCATGATTAATATTAGTTGATAGTTGAGCTTGGTCAGAGATCACAGCTCAATATGTATGCAAACAGTTCGGCTGATGGCGTAAATAATATGCCGATGACGCTGTGTGACGAGTAGAGCCACGCGGCCGGTTGGCTTCCGTCCGTCAATGGCTCGTATATAGTCGTATGTGGTCCTCCGTCTCTAGAAGATAGAAGAAGAAGATAAGCAAATGTTACTATCGACAATTTTCTTGGTATAGTATTATTCGCGTCTTCACTTAATTACTTGGACTTAGCACAACAATTCATGCTTGGCCCCGAAGCTTTTCCCCGAAGATTGATGACTGCCAGTACGTAGCACGTTCTTTTTCAGTTTTGATGGACTGACTTTTTCACTGCCGATAGCACGTTGTTTTGCAGTTTTGGATGGACTGAGTTTTTTCACTTATTAATTGCTGCAAGTCGTTTTAGTGGAAAATGCCAGGTTTCCATATATAGCAGCTAGCCTAAGGTTGAACGGATATGTCATATGTGGTTTGAGCAAGATTTGAGGCTTATATCATATCTAATATTTGAAGCTGGCCGTTTCGAGATGCGATATAGTACTAGTAGAGTTTTGGAGCTTTCAGTTAACTCACTCACATTGTTCTAGACCCTTATACTACCTCTGTTTTTAAATAGTTATCGTTGTTGACTTTTTTCATTATATTTGATCATTTGTCTTATTCAAATATAAAAAATTATAGACTATATTTCAAGTTTAATTAATAGTAGAACACATTCCAAGAAAATATATGATATCTCTTAATTTTTTTGAATAAGACGAATGGTCAAACGTAAAGAAAAAGTCAACAATGACACCAATTTAGGAACAAAGTAGTATATATTATTACTTGGTATATTGGGGATTTCGGATATGCATGGTCAGTATACAGTCCACCCGCATTTTGATTGGGTAGAAGATAGGCAATCGCAATGCCCGATAGACAAATAGTTGAACGCATCCCATCTCCAAGGGTCTCCTAATAATTCACTCCCAATATGTTAGAATTGAGAGGCTCTTAATATCTGTTTTCAAAATTTTAGGAGTGAGTGCTTCACCAGTCTCCCAATACCTCACTCCTAATAATTTCATCAATTTTATTTTCTCTTTTTCTTTCTCATACATTAACATTATCAAAGTATCAACTCCATTTAATAATAATTAGAATAATTATATCTCAACCACAAATAATTCAACATTTATTAAAATTTCAAATTTCAAACCTACTCCCTCCGTCCCAATTTACTTGTCACTAGACTCATCCAGATTTCCCAATTTACTTGTCATCCTCGCATCCCAATGCACCTTTTTCTCTTCCCAATACATCTCTATCTCTATCTCTATCTCTCTCCTCCTCGTTTTACGTGTACCTACCTTATTCACTTCTCCTTAATTCCCGTGCCCAAGTCTAAAACGTCAAGTAATTTGGGACGGAGGGAGTAGTAAATACATACATGAAATCCTTTAGTTGATACCAACCTAGTAAATTTTATCTCGTGATTTATGGAAATACCATTATTTTTATATGAATTTTTGCAAATATAAAAAATATCACTTTTGTGTGGGACCCAATTATTGGGAGGAGAGGACTGAATATTAGGAGGCTGCCAACAAAATTTTGGTATTGGATGGCATGTTGGGAGACTGTTGGTGTACCTCTCACTTCTAATATACCAGTTTTTAAGTATTAGAAAGACATATTGGAAGACTGTTGAAGATGCTCTTAAGATTGAGTTATTCGGACCACTGTTCGTTTTCTCGCCTCTAAAATTTAGCACTCGTCACATTAAAGAGAATCTTATTATTTATGAATATTTCGATCAATTTAATGACAAAACCCTATTGACAGATTGATGCTAATTTTCGAGATGAATCTAATGAACTTAATTAATTTATATTTTGTTAAAGTGATGCTACGAGTAACAGTCTTCTAATCATGATTTAATTAACCTCATTAGATTCGTCTCGTAAATTAGTCTAGGGCCTTGTAATTTATTTTATAATTAAACTTTATTTAGTACTCTTAAATAGTAAGATTTTTTTGATGTGACAGCTATAAATTTTAGATCCAGGAAACGAACACAGCCTCAGTCATGCATTCACCATGTACGTATACTTGTGAAATGACAACTGATGTAATTAGTATACTGAACTATAAAGAAGCAACCTAAACTAGTGGCCACTGGCCACCACCCAAAAATCTTGGTGACGTCTGAGGACTGACACCAGCGCCACGTCAGTAGGCAGACGCCAGCAGCAGCCATTAATTGACAACTTAGATCGCCAAGTGATCGGCAACGATGAGAAAAGTCTGTTCTCTGGACTGCTATTTCGGCCCTGTTCGTTCCCTCTATCTAATTTTTAGAGGTCAAATCAAAGAGAATTTTATCATTTTGGAGTACTTAAATAAAGTCTAATCTCGAAACTAATTGCAGACCTCCTATCTAATTCACGAGACGAATCCAACGAGAATAATTATAGTGTTATTAGAAGATGTTTACTGTAGCATCACTGTAGCAAAACATAGATTAATTAGGATCATTAGATTCGTCTCAGTAAATTAGAGGAGGTCGCGACATAGGTTTTATTATTAAATTAATAAAAATACTACTAAATAGTAAGATTCTCTTTGATGTGACGAGTATCTAAATTTTAGAGGGTGAAAACGAACGGGGCCTTCGTTCCTTTCTATCGAGTTGCATATAGACCCGCAGTGAGATCTCGCACGCTAGTCACATGCATTCGAGACGCAGCAGTCAGTAGCTAGCAGCACTAGTTTGGTTAATAGTGTAGAGCTAGAACTGGATTACTGGACTGTCGTTGAAGTGATCTCGATCGAAGGCTAAAACCGATGGCCATCCCTAACATGTTCCGGCGCGTTCTCAACTTATTGATTCCCTTCGTTGCATCCACCGCGAAGAACGGCTTCACCCGCGTCCTCAGCTTCACCGGCTCCTTCAACGACCGGACCAGCACCAGCCTGCTGCTCGCCGCCGGGCCCGTGACGGATGAGCAGCTGCAGGAGCCCGCCCCTCCATCTCCGTCGTCGCAATCGCAAGAGGCGCCTGCTGCACCGGCCACGACCACCAGTGGCACGTTCGACATCGAGGCTGCGGCGGCGCCGCCGGAGACACTCGCCGGCGGTCAGGGCGAAGAAACCACGAGTGCCCAGGGCGCGGAGGCGAAGCGCGTGGCGAAGACCGTGCAGAGCGTCTGCCTGTTCGCGGCGTCGGCGTCGCTCGTGCTGTTCGTCAACCTCCCCGGCAAGCCCGGTGGAGATGGCGCGGGCGCAGCGGTGGAGGCGGAGCGCGCCGGCGCTGCCTCCGTGCTGTACAGCGTGGACCTGGCCTTCATCTGCCTGGGCCTGTTCACCAGCCTGGGCCTGTCCATGTTCTCCATCGTGGCCAAGTCCGGCGCCGACGACCCCGCCGTGGCCAGGGTGCAGAAGCGCGCCATGGTGATGGCCGTGGCCTTCGTGCTCGTGTCGTTCACGCTGCGCATGTGCATGATGCTTCCCCGGCGACGATGGAGTCGGCGTGGCTCGTCTTCGTCCTCCTCGCCGGAGCAGTCGCGGTCTACCTGGCGCTGGCGTGGAAACTTGGTGGCGGTCGACGGGGCGCCGCCGCCGAGGTAGTAGCAGCCAGTTCAGCCGGCGGCGCCGGTACGGCAGACCGAGTCTAGCACTGGGTCTTTGGCTGTTGATAGGTTGAAAGTTGGACTAGCTCGGTACCCGACCCGTCACACTGTACTATTTTTTTCCGTTCATGATCTGGGTACATACAATGGACGCATGTACATATATTGAAGCCACGGCCTTACGGACGTATTTTTTGAATAATGAATACTGATCTTGTCTTCTAGTAGTAGACATTATGTATCAGCCTATTAAAAAACGCGCGTGCTAGTATAACAATTTTTCATCTCCCCGGCCGGCCGGTCGGGCTCCAAACTTCTGTAGCAGCCTTGGGTTGGGTCCCTCGCATGCGTCATTTCCCCCGTGCGCATGGGAGGCCACACATCACTGGCCGGGCGGCTCTCTTCTTCGACGGCGTACCAATCTCGCTCGGTCTCCGCTGCAGACTTGGACCGCAATAAAATCCAAAAATGATTAGTAGTACTTGAAAGTGGGGGAGTGCCACTGACCTGACCAACAACTCCTTTGGATGACGACGACCCTGGAATATGTGAACTGCTGCAAATGCCGGGTTGTTCAACAAGCTCTCTGCTACACAGACCGGGAGACCAGAAAGTAATCGGGTGATGCAACTTTTACTCTATGTTTGGGTCATTTGACCAGGATAAAATGAGCTCGCAATTACTAGGTACAGGTGAACTTTTTTTCCTAAACAGCGAACCGTGCGATTTCCGAAGCATGTCACGTTCATGGGCTGGATCTGTTGTTTCTTGCGGCGAAGCTTTGCTTGCTCAATTCGTGGTCCTCTCGCTCTCGCGCCCGCCGCGTACTGGGACTACGATTCAAAGCTTCTAGATTGAAAGCTCTGGCAGTACATTACCCTTCTTGCAACCCCGCTTCTAGTAGATGGTCGCATCGACGTGCGTTAAACGGCATGCTGCCCACGTGCAAGTCACTGGACATATCGTTTTCGTTTCTCATCTGAATAGATGGTCATGTGATTCTAGATATGGGTAGCAGCAGGATGCTTGCATACTGCTAAAATGATACAGTACGTGCTTGGTGACGACTTGCAGCCTGACGTTATCATACCACGCAGTGATGCACATCGTGTTCCAAGAGGGATTCAGGCGACTGGTGTACCTGAAGAAACCGATAATCCAAGTCTGCAGCATAAATGCAACCATTTAACTTCATCGGGCCAGAAAGAAGTTTCACCAAAATATATGGTCAAGGTTCACCGATGCAGTATAAAGGCGTTTCTCTGAAACCTCTGATCAGCACAGCCTCAGAACAGAATTTCTGGTACATAGCTACAACAACTCTGCTACGATAATAGCTAGCAGTCTAGCACTAAGGGAAAATTCCTGATACCCAACAAACACGAAACCAACAATAAGGCAATGAGTTCCTGCCGCAACATCATCTTATTTTCTTTCCATGATCAAATGTTTGCGGACCGGGAACTGCCACAAGAGAAGGCCGCAATTTGCTCTGCCAACCTGGGCAGCCAGCCGCAAGGTGCAATTTCTCCAAAAACCTGCCCCATGTCCGATGCTCCCTCAGTACATGATGGGCCTTTTGTTAAAGTCCCTATCATGCTAATTTACAACCGGAGCTTTGTTGGATTTCTACAGTATGCTTGCAGATAATTAACAGACAGGAAACCTGGCTAAAAACGAGCAGGTTGTTTAGATGAAGTCACATCATTCAGGTGTCTGCATGCTGATTTTGCTTGATAATTTCAGAGAATAAGGACCACCGAAGGTTAGGGAACCATTGGATCACCAGACGAAACTGTGTGCATGTGTGTGTCCCTTCCGTTTGGTTCGACAGGTGAATCCATGCCTGGAGGGCCTGAGATTTTAAACATTTGAATAAGATAAATATATGAAGGCAGCGGTGGCAACAAATGTCACACGAAATGGGTAAAATGTATACCGAATATGGAGCCAATGGAGCGCCTTGGTAGAGATGAATTCCTTTGCAGATCTGCATACAATTTAAATTTCAGAGGTAATAATTGTACATAGTGTCCATCTATACGTCATATACACCCAACATATACTGACATACTGCGGTTACTGAAAATTTCATGGTTGCTTCTTTAAAAAAGACTATGCGTGGAGAATTCAACAAACACCAGATTTCTTAATAGTTGAGTAACGATATTGTGACAAATAGAGTAACAGTGTCAAGATAAGTACAAACCTGAACGTTTTATTCCTTTCACCGCATCGAAGTTTTTGTATGTATACCCCACAAAGCTGAGATCTTTGGAATTTAGCATTGTCTGTAAAAAGTTTGCCAAAAAGATATTCAAGACCTTCAAGAGTGAAAAGGAAAAAAATACATGTGCAATCATTGGTGAGATGAACATAAATGGATTAATCTGGCAAGATGATTCGAGCTTTTCAGCTACAATAATAGTAGTAGTAAAAGCCTAGTGCAGTCTATAGGTAATAGCATAGCAACCACACTCAGAGAGAGAGAGAGAGAGAGAGAATGCTAAATTATATGTAAGCTCTGTACTTCTAGGTACTAATAATTTATTCTTACAACAGCCTATACCAACATGAACTAGTAGCCATGAAATACTTAATAGCCCTTTAGAAAATAACTCATATAACTCAACAATATATGTAAGCTTGTTGGAGTGTAAAAGACAATTTAAATACTACCACAATTATTCATTTAGGTGTCGTTTCATAAACTCTGTTTTGTTCTCAATACTAGGAGATGTTTTTCGTTCTCTAGCTAGTGTTTCCCACGATCTGAACTGCTATTGAAAAGTGAATTTGGGTTAAACACGTGTGGTGCTTAGTTGGGCAAACTAATGAAAAGTAATTGCGACCCTGTTCTATGCACCCATTACTAAAATGAAATACAAAAGAAAAGGAGATAGAGTAATAAATGCAGTCCTCTTACGCTAATTTGTGAAAGTGAATGTAAATGCATACCTTTCTTGAGGGACCTGAACCTGTTCTGGTAGGAGGATTATCCATCTGCAATAAAGAATCAATTTAGTTGGAGAAATGTCATTCCTATGCCAAAATAAAACATACATGCAAATTCATAATAGTGAAAATCTCTGAAAGAAGGAAATCAGTCATTATAACTTTATCAGGCATCACTCATGCAGAAATATTGAGGCTCCTTGAGTTGGAAGGAATGGAAAGGAAATCAATCAAATCATTGCCAGTGTACTCAGTCAATTAATACATTCATATCCTCAAATTCCAATGGCAATGCTCAAATGTTGCCAAAAGATTTAGAAGGTATACAACTTGACAAATAGCACAGCAGGTAATAACCAAGTTTAAAATGATTCTGAGATGCTGACTGGAGATAACATTATTTTTTGTGCATTAAATAACTGAGTGTAGAGGCCATTTACCTCCTCAAACTTCATGAAATTTTGTGTATCCAGTTCATCATTGACTTGAGGCTTAAATGCTGCCTCCATCTCATAAAGTTTATCCCATGCAACTCCTCGGAACCAAGGATGTGCCTAATTGTAAAAGAGATCAGCTAGTAAGCATAACAGGGGAAAAGGGAGGAGAACAACCAAGAGCTACGTTGCATTATTCCTTCCATGCTAGGGAGAGGGGCCTACCTTAATTTGATCAGCTCCTGCACTGCCAATTCTGTGGTCAACATCACATAGTAATCGGCAAATCAGATCTCTTGCTTCATTAGACAACCTCACATCCTCAGGAAATTTCAAATGGTTTCTCCAGTGCACAATCTATAATGATGCAGAAATAAATGTCAGCACATCCCTTGAAAAAAAGAAGAGAGGCGAGCAAGTAATATAATGCCATAATGGTTCATATGTGCATGAGTGTTCGACATGTTATGTCAGTACATATCCTTAGCATGGTTCGCAGCAAACCTGTAACTCCTCACATATCAGGTCATATTAAGATCTAAATCATTTTCTTTCACGAATTCAGGACAACAAACATGCTATACAATCTACATGTACTGTTGTGTAGAAAATGGCTATGAGATGCGGCCTGCTGTCATTTGGTTCTCGGCTTGCAGCTCGAGTTCAAAATTTAACTAAGAATAAGAAACTCTTAAGAAATAACATAGCCTTATTCTTATGATAAGACTAAGTTTTATGCTAAGCCAAATAGACACTCAGTGAACGACTGATATGTTAAAACAAGCACTAGACACAGAACCCAAAGCAGCGTCAGTAGTCATTGTTGGCCAATTTTAGCAAATGTATTGAGCAAAGACAAACCTTTCGGCACGTAGTTATTGGATCATCAGCATAAAATGGTGGATATCCAACTAGCATCTCATACATAATTGCACCCAGGGACCACCTATGGCAGAAAAAATGAGTAGAGTAAATTAGTAATTATTAATTTCAGACCAAAATTGTTTCAATATCACGTCTCATCACAAAATCATTATTCAGATATAGCATACCAGTCGCATTCCATTCCATATCCCTTCTTTAGCAGAACCTCTGGAGCAATATAGTCTGGTGTCCCAACAGTTGAGAATGCCTGCGTGTCAAAAAATTGAAGTAAGAAAAGACATGAAACAGAGAGTGAACGACTTATATGGCACCACAATATGCAAAAATACGCAAAGAAGGCATACCAATTTTCTCCTGTTCATCTGCCAGTGCTGAAGCTGTTCATGTTGACTTTTCCATCTTCTACCATTTGTAGCATCAGATAAAGAACTATCAACATCCATTGATTCCGTCATGTTGTCTTCACCCATCGGTTCCTCTTCATTCAAGGTTGAGAGCTTTGAACAATCAATTGGTTTGCATAGCCCAAAATCTGATAGTTTCATGTGACCATTCTTGTCTAGAAGCAGGTTATCAGGTTTAATATCTCTGCAAATGACAACAAGACAAATATACAGATCAGCAAAGGGGAACTATTATCTACTATTAAACATTTGTAAACAAAGATACGTAACCTGTGTATGTAGTTGTGTTTATGAATGGATTCAATAGCAAGGATTGTCTCAGCAATGTAGAATCGAGCCACATGTTCAGTTAAGGTATCCTCTCTCATGAGAAGTGTCATAATATCACCACCCGGGAGGTACTCCATAATAAGGTAAAGGTACTCTGAGTCTTGAAAAGAATAATAAAGCTTCACAATGCAGTGACTAGCAACTTCAGCCAGTAAGTTTCTTTCAGCTCTAACATGTTCCACCTAACAGAGATTAATGAAACTCAATAAATAACAATGATTTCATAGTCAAGACTCAAGAACAAAAACACCATAGTAATTCGACAAAAATAAATTAAAGGGTGTGGGTCCTGTTAGTAGTATAAACAGTGCTTCCTTAAAAGTCATATTCTGATGCTGAGCTATTTTTTTTTCAGCAGAATAGAGTGTCTGAGGGCCCAGAAGAGTGAAGCTTTATTAAGCTAATCTACTAGGGAGGGATTTTACAGCTATGACAAGCATTTACAATGTGATTACTTCCAATTATAAAATAATTGTGCAGTATCCTAGATATTATCAACTACAAAATAATGAAAATTTAATGAGGCCTCGGTAAAAGCAGCTGATGAACCTTTTGTGATCAAGTGTGACTGGTACTAAACAAAGTTCCAGCCCATTAAATTAACACTGCCAATTGAGTCAACTATACCAATAATTCTCAATAACGATGACTTAGCTAAGATCTTGAAACACACATGCTTTTCATTTCTTAGATTCTCTTACAATTTTATTAGAAACTGCAGGAGCAAATGCATGTCTTAGACGACTAACATAAAGTGACATAATTATTTCATTATTCATCATATCAATGTCTAATGATTTTCTTAGAAGAAAAGTAAGCTGAACAGGAACCCAAAAAAAAACTAAACCATGAATCGAAAGGAACCTTCAACCTTAATTGTTTAAATCAGCAAAGAAAATGAAACATAAACTGTTAGCACCGTTACTACAGCAAGGGATCGGGTAACTTACTTGGCCCCTGACAACCATATCAGATTTCTTGAGTTTTTTCATGGCATAAATGTTGCCGGATGTCTTCTCTCGACACAATCGAACCTATCACAAACATCACAAATAGATAGGATACAAACTCAGTATTAAAGAGATTAACAGATTAAAGACAGCAATTCAGCAAAAGCAGATGGAATGCAATAAAATGTTTGAATTCTCGTAGAGGCAAGTACATGAACCACCAACACCACTATTGTAGGTCCATAAATCATGAACAACATGGTCCTTAGCCAAATATAAATGCTATTTCGCAAAACGACTGCGCAACAATGTGAAACTTCAATCTGTGTACCTCTCCAAAAGCACCTCTCCCAATGATTGTGAGCAGCTCAAAGTCATCGACGCAGATTTTGTGCCTTTTAAGTCGAATGTATTCAGTTTCCTTTCGCTCCAGGTCTTTAATTAAATTGATTTGCTGCTCCTTGGGAACTTGAGAAGAAGCAAGTTGTCTCTCCAGTTTAAAGCGTCTGCAGTGAATTGGATTTTGTTAAGCGGTGAGATGGGAATGAAAGATAAAGCAAGGTCGTGATCTCGGAGAAAAAGATCAATCGTTCGGCAATGCGCACAGAATAATATATCTGAACATCATTACAAAAATTATGCAGAGAAGAATGCTATTTTACTATATATCTATTTAATGTTCAAAAGTGAGTTTATTCACACTGTTAGACAAAAAAGGAAAACAGAGCTCACTCCCTTGATCAGAAAAGAAGTGAGCCAAAGCTGGAAATCATATGATGAACATTGATGGATCCCCAATCCAAGTAAGGAATTACAAGTATGATTAATAGAAGGTGCATCCATTTAAATGTAGACATTCATACACCATTCTATTCGCAGTTCAAAAACGCCAAATAATGCCATCATTTCGCAAAATGATTTGTCTGAATGATTCAAGTGATTCCACGCTATCACGCGACAAAAGGGGAAACAAAAGGACCATACGCGACAAAACTTCTGCACTGCCTCTACAAAAACGCCATTGCTGCATTGACATGTCGTTTTTGGCGCATTTTCACCTCTAAAAAGCTTCTCGACAAGAACGGTTAAAATACCGTTACCCAGCAAGTCAAACAATACGTAGCACTAGAAGCTCGGTACAACGGCTTCTCGCGCCAAATTCCTACTCCACACTAGCAACTTGAATTGTGAACTGCTTTTTTCCTGATGCATTGATCAGACATAATGAAATTCGAAAGGGAACCTAGCAGAGCCACCTCCAGCCCCTCCCCAAATTATCATACAAAGCTAGACCATGCCACGCTGAAGTTCAATTGCAGACTGCAGCGAAGCATCCGAGAGCCTATGGAGGTATACTTTTGTGATACCGCGATGGATCATCCTACACTACGCTATAATTGTTAAAAAAAATGGTCAGCAAGCTACTTATAGTAACCAGTGCACACGTCCCACTACCAGCATTCCATGAGCACCAAGAAAAATGAAAAATCAGCAGCCCTATCTAGAAGCACGGGGACCAAAGCTCCAGCATCGCGAGCTCGAACCACACCCAGCCAGCTGGAACGCCTCGATCGAGCAGGCAGCGCGCGAGATCTAAGCCGAGCCGCGCGCGACGAGGACCAGCAGCTAGAATTGGAGGCTGAGGAGTGTCGGATCAGTACCTCTCCTTGCGCTCCTGGAGGGTCTTCATCTGCGAGCGGTAGTGGTTCTCGATGAACTTCTTCGCGGCGGCGACGCGCTCCATGGTGAGGGTGGACCCCACCGACTCGTTGGCCTCCGCGCCGTCCCCTTCCTCCGCCACCGCCGCGAGCGGCTCCGCCGCGACGCCGGCGGCCGGCGCCGGCTTCGGCGCGTCCGCCATCTCGCTCTCCATCCGCCGCACCCACCGCCTCCTGCTGGCTGCAACTCCTCCCTGGCCGTCCCTCTCTCCCTCGTCGCTCTTTATTTTCTTTTTTTTTCTCCTTTTTGCCCTCGGTTTCTGGGGCGCGGGCGGGTGCTCTGCTATGCCGATGCGGGCGCTGGCTTGTCGCTGTGCGCGCGAGGGGGCAGCGTATATATACACGGCCCCGGTGGAGGCTAACTAATCGGGGGGATTAAGCGCCGGGTCAGACTAATGGCGGTCCACGGCGCTGGAGACAGGCGCGCAGGGCAGGGGATGACGATGATCCAGCTCCCGCTTCTTTTCTGTTGTCTGTTTTGTCTTTGCTCGCACTGAGCAGCCCCGCCTGTCATGTCTCCCCGGTGCATAGCTGTACGCACGTAGAAAAAGGCCGGGCTCGCCTCGTGCGCATGCGCGCGCGCGCGGCTTTCTTTGGAGGTTTTCAGATGGATCAGCAACACCCATCTGTTTTACTCCATGGACCTTTCTTTCTGCTCAGTTCTGCAGGTGAGATCGATGACGTGCGCTCGAAATTCATCCATTCATTCCAAAAAAAAGGTATGACTGACTGCGTGCGTGCCTGAGTGCCGATCCGTTGATTTGTTCCGCGCATCGGCGGATCGGCCACGTCCCACGTGGCCATCCGCTTTGGCATTAGTCATGTGTCCAACACCGCACATGCGAGCCCATCTGCCAGTAAATAATTGTGGCGTGATTCATTTTTCCTTTTCTTTTTATTTCCGACGACGAAAGCGGAGCGCGAGAGCTCCTCCTCCTCATCGTCGTCATCGATGCCGTGGTTGTTGCTGCTATGATTATCGCATGATACGGATACGGGAAGAAGAAAGCTCGATCGGTGAGCAAATAATGGACGACGGATCAACACCCGCTTTAATTTGCGCGATGCTAGCTATTACGGGAAAGGCAAGGTGTAATTACAAGCACGCTTCAGTAATTGTTTATGCGCTCTCTTGAGTCTCTTTGACCTTAATGCTAGATTTGACATGAGATTTTGTTTCTAAATCTGACGCGCGCGAGGGCGTGGTCTCGTCCGTCTCGTATCGGCCGGGCCCGATCGACGACGATTTGTCCGGTCCGACCGGCGAGACGGCGCGTACGGGTCGGGTACGGCGGAGAGGTTGCTCGCGGTCGATGGCGAGGTGTCGCCGTGTCGGTCGGGTCGTTGTTGAACGTGGCAGAGCTCTGTTTTGGTCCCTCCTCCTTGGTTACAAGCTTCACGCGTTGGTCGCATTGGAGTCAAATACGTTACTGTCAAACTAGTCTGAGCTCTGGAGTGTGGGCGATCCGGGAAGAAAGTTCCTGCCGCTTTCGCGGCGTTTTATTGAGGGCGATGGATTGGAGCGACGAGCTAGAAAGCCCTCTAAAATTTAACACTGTCACATCAAAGATAATCTTACTATTTATGAATATTTCGATCAATTTAATGTCAAAACCCTTTTACAGATTGGTGCTAATTTTCGAGATGAATCTAATGAGCTTAATTAATCTATGTTTTGTTAATGTGATGCTACAATAACCGTCTTCTAATCATGACTTAATTAACCACATTAGATTTGTCTCATAAATTAGTCTAGGGTCTATAATTTATGTTATAATTAAATTTTATTTAAGTACTTCTAAATAGTAAGATTCTTTTTGATATAACAGCTATAAAGTTTAAACCCTAGAAAACACGAACACACCGAAAATCATATAGCGCTCGATGTACCAGCGGGTAGCAATAGAGCATTTGGTTACTACTCCGTAGTATGACGGGGACAGTGCACGCAATGGCATGGGCACACGTAGCATTCCTGCTCCTAATAACATTTGCTTTTTAATAAGTCAAACACTTGTTGCTAGAGTACTTGGCAGCAGCAGTCCAACCGATGGATGCATTGCCGGCTTGCAGTATTACAGTGGCATTAACTGCCTCGCACCCCCGTTTTGTTATCCTGGACAAGGCCGACCCGCACGGCTCGCTTGGTCGTACGAATCCAATGCCGATGTCGCCGCGCGTTGTCGACCGATCGGTCGTGCCCCGCCCCGCCCTGCGCATGCGCATCCCTCCCTGTCAGTGACCGCTGCCACGCGTGCGCAGTGGAGACTAGCGATGCTGATCCGGTTCGGCGACGGAGGAGGAGGCGGAGAATATAATCGCGTGGCGCGGCGCCGAGATCTGCAGCGGCGGCCGGGCGCGCGGGCGGCAGGCCATGTTGGGGTGCGGCGGAGCAGGGGCCTCGGAGAAAAATAATGCGGGGCCCGGCCGGCGGCCAGGCTGGTGCGCGGGGATCCTGCCTTGTGCAAGCTGCAGCAGGTCAGAACAGATGGATGCGCGCGTGCCCAGCTCAGATGCCAGGCTACGGGCACGAGGAGCCGCCAGTTTTCTATGCCTCCTCCCCCGGCTTCGGCTCTGCCATGCCAGATCTTGGAACCAGCCTCTCTCTCTCTCTCTCTCTCTCTCGGATTCCGATCGACCCATCATCCGTCCAACGTGTTAAACTAGGCTGGCAGCTGGTTCTTTTCCGGGTCTGTGGTGGCACCGGCAGGCGTGATGTGGGCGTTGCGGCGACCGGATCGACCGACGTGCTTGACTGCTTCGGCAGCAGATGGACGGTCCAGATCGGGCGCGACGTGTCAGCTCGTTGATGTGCGCGGTGCAGGTGATCTGCGTGCGTTCCAGTTGGAATGGGTGCGGCGTCAGGGCTCACGACGATTCATCGAGCTGTGCGATCAGGGTCAGATTTGTGGTGTCACGACTTTGCTGGTGAACCGGGACGGTGGTGGTGGGCAGCAGCACTGGCGAAGCCAGGTTATGCTACCTGGTGCACAGGCACCAGGTTAAGCACAAGATTTTGCACTTAAAAACAGATTAGGACAAGCTAATTTTCTTCAAAATAGGCAGAAATACCATATGGGCACCACCCTGTATCCCAGTCTAGCTTCGCCACTGGGCAGCAGCTGTTGCCCACTGGCCGTGCGGTGCGTGCGACCGACACGTACGGGGAGGCGGTGATGATTAGCGATGGCCGGCACGGTCAGGTCAGGTCCGGTTCAACTTCAACGGGTGGAGGCGTGGAGCCGTACGAAAAGTGCAGGCGTATCAAGTGCAAAGTGCTGCGTCGAAGCGGCCCGATACATACCAATACCATGACGGCTCGTGGGCTTATGATGTCGAAACAGATGCCAATGTTGCCATCTTTAGCCCACATCCGGAGGCGGAAGCCGAAACCGCTACTATGCTTAAATTCGAGCCCGACCCATCAAACACAAGGGCCCGGTCCGCAAGCTGCACTTTGGTTTTCGATTTCGTTTGAATCATAACTCCGTTTTCTATTGATCGAGCTGGTGAACCGGGACGATGGTGGGCACCGGGCAGCAGCTGTTGGCCACCGGCGGTGTGGTGCGTGCAACCGACGCGTACGGGGAACCGCGAACCGGTGATGATTGCCCAATAGCCAGGGCCGGCACGAGATCCGGTTGAAGTTGAACGAGCGGAGCCGTACGAAATGTGCAGTCGTACGTGCTAAGTGCTGCGTAGAAGCAGCCCGATTTCTCCACATCCGCTTGTGCTCACAGGTGGGCTTTTGGACTGTCATGTGAGTGTAGTTGTGGCTAGGCCTCATAAGCCCGTTCCTGGTTGTCGCCTGCGCGGTCTGCGGTTGGTTGGGCTACCCGCAACTGGTCATGGATTGCATGGCTCCACCTCCACCGCGGAAGGTCCTCATGCGAGGGCGGAAAACTTATCTACACGTGTGCGTGCGGAGCCTTTTAAGCAAACTCGCTTCTACCTTATCTTCTCCTCTCTTTTATCGCGCGCTCTCTCTCTCCAAAGTTTCAACTTTCAAACTTTGAACTGAAACTTTTTTATTAATGTTTTGTCAAACTTTTGATCCAAAGTTTTGATTGAAATTTCAGATTAAACTTTGATTCAAAGTTTTTACAAAACTTTTAATAGAACTTTTCTATTAAACTTTGTGATCAAAATTTAGATCAAACTTTTGTGTCTCAAAGTTTTGATGATACTTTTCAAAAACATTTTTCTAAAAAGTTAAAGAGCTTTTGATTTTGAACTTCGATCTTCAACTTTTTGCTTGAAGTTTCATCAAACTTTTGATTAAAATTTTAGAATGAATTTTGATTGAAAGTTTTTACGAAACTTTTCTGTTAAACTTTGTGATCAAAGTTTGGATGAAACTTTTGTGTTTTAAAGTTTGATGAAACTTTTCTAGAAAACTTTTTTCGGAAAATTTTTCCTTAAATAAAAAGTTGTGGGATGGGAAACTTTCTTTTCCCACCATGTCCGAAAGTTTACGTGGGGCCTGCTCGCGCGCGCTCGTGAATTAGGTAATCCCCATGCGAGGCCAAGTGCCCAAGTGCCATCTTGACGGCTCTCACCATAGCTTGGACCTGGCTTCCGGCAATTCACTGGGCAGCACGGGGCAGCTTAGGGAAGAAATGACAAGAGAATAAGGGAAACATATAGGTACAACATCAGATGCAAAATGGACCAGCATATGAAAAATCGAGCATGGAACTTCAAGAAGATGGAGGAAGAGATTTATATCCACAAGAAAACTCAGTACAAAGTCAAGCTAGAAACTTTTAGTCGATTTTTCTAGACTATTACACCACCGTATTCATTTCAAAAAATTTCCGAACATTACGATGGTGAGAAGCGGGGCACAACATTGACCACAAAGGTCATGAAGCGGCCGCCATGTCAGCCCCGCGTGTCACCTACTCATGCAAATTTAGAGAAAAAGCAAGTAAGAAATTGAATAGAAGAGCGCTAGCGATCTTGAGCAGATAAGCCAACAATGATGTAGCAGCCCTTTGGCAAATGAGGCGGCGGTAGATCCTGGCATCCTACAAGATTACAAGAAGGCTGCAAGTGCTGATACGAGAGGGAAGAAAGAAGAACGGTGGCTGAGGCAGATAGAGCTGGATGGTCGGCTTTTGCAAGAAAGAGGTTGACCACGTGGCAGAGGAGTGGTTGCATGGGTGCCAGTAAAAATGGATGAGATATATATTTTTTATTCAAATGGAAAATGTTGTGGGATACCTTGCATGCTTCCACGTTGTAGTACAATTTTTAGTCTAATCTGTACGAACGTCAATATCCATAAAACAAAGCACCCAAAATAGCTCACCGAGAAACAGCTTAATACACATGTGTGAAGAGAAAATATTTTTTTCTTAACTGGCGTGGCGTAGCGCGCCTTCTTTCCTTAGTCTTGTCTCATTGATGAAAGAGTAGACTTTAGGAATGAAAGAAAAGGACCAACACAATTAATCAGTTTATTTTACTTTACTAGTATAGAAAGCATCATCAGAAGTCTTCATGTATAATTCTCTCGCAGTTTTTTTTTCTTGAACACGCTGAACAAATCGGTACAATGTCAGGGACTTCACTTTTACATTCCCGCGTGTGATTGCCAGAAAACTACCATAACTCCCGCCATTTGCTACATCATGTCCCGAAGGCCACGCACCCCGGCCATTGCCCAGAGGTTGGCTTCCTCTCATATCTCCCGTTGTAGCCGTTGCACATCCGGTTTAGCGCCATCAAATAGGCAGCTGTTATAGTGTTTTCAGATGAACCAGGCGATAAGCTGTATTAGGGAGTTGATTCCTTTTATATTCGCCTTAGTTCTCCTTGATGCCCGCCGCCACCATTCTGTGAATTTCACATCGTGTGGCGAGAAGGAGCCAGTTATGCCTTACCGACTTGCATCAGGACCTGGTACCATACTTGTCTCGAGAAGCTGCACCGCAAAGTCAAATGATCTATATCTTCCTCCTCTTGGTCACAAAGCGAGCATCGCTCCGGTGCTGCAGACCCTGCTTGGCGAGGCAATCAACAGTCCGACACTGTTCCAGATCACGAGCCAGATAAAGAGCTTGACCTTTAATGGTGCCCATGTTTTCTACAGTCGTCGAAAGGGCTCAAACTAGACGCCTCCGGTGAAGAAGCGTCCATCTATGGACTTGGTGGAGAATTCGCCGTAGCTCCCGGTGTCTAGATGTGTCGGTCCTCTTGGTCCGTCAGCCTCGCATCCGCAATGATATCGATCAATTGGAGTACCTGACCAGTAGCAACCATAGGGAGCCCGAGCCCGCCCACAATGTCATGCACCCATGAGTTGTCCGCGAGTGCCTCCTGGACCATGCGTCGTCTTCAACCTCGTCGGTGAACAAAAGGCATGACAACCGGCATTAGCTCCCCCAACGATTTGCCATGATCCCATTTATCTGTCCAGGATAGGGTGTGCTCACCATTGCCCACAATCGAACACGTCGAGATGTAGAACATCGCTCGTGCCTCGCACGGAACATTGATCGTGATTTCAGCGAGATGGTTGTCCGGCTGGGTCTTCTAAATCCAGAGCTGGCGCATCTTCGGAGCCTAACCAAGAATTGTCAGGTTTTGGATGCCCAAGCCGCTCAGTTGGATAGGCCGCATCACGTGATCCCAAGCCACAGGGCAGTTTCCGCCACGCGCATTGTACCTTCCGTTTCGGAGGAAATTTCTCGTGATCTTGTCGACGGCTTGATCATCCATCGTGGCACGTCCAAGGCAATTAAAACTTGCAACGGTATTGTAGTAAGCAACATTTTTACCAGTATCAACCGTCCAAATTTATCCGAAGTATCGTTTTCCATCCTGGCAAATAATATGTCAGTTTGTCTAAGATAGGCTGCAGGCCAGCTGCCTTGAGGTGCGACAAGGAGAGGGAGAGGCAAAGGTACTTGGTGGGAAAACTTGAAACATTACACTCCATGTCATTTTGTAGCCATTGCACCCGATCCTCGTTGCAACGGATCGGTAGAACCGTGGACTTGGCCATGTTGGTTTTGAGTCTAGACACGTCAACGAAGCATGCCAGGATTGTTGTGACTAGTGTTAGGTCTTCCGTGTTCGGAGTGGCAAATAGAACCACATCATCCGCATATATGAATACGCGACGCACAAGTGTCGAGGAATACTAGTGCCAATACCCCGAGCTCGTCCGCTTTGTCAACGAGACTGCTAAGGACATCCATGGGCATGATAAAGAGCACCAGGAGACAATGGATCTCCCTAGCACAATCCACGGTGATGGGTGATCACATTCCCTGGTTCCCCGCCGAGAAGGAACCCGCGTTGTCGATGAAGCAAGCAAATTACCGATCAACGTTCTCCATCGGTACCCGAACCCTAACCGTGTTAGGACCTAAAGGAGGAAGGCCCGGGATACTGAGTCAAAGGCCTTCATAATGTCCAATTTAATGATGACTCACTCTAGCTTCGTCGGTGTAAGTACCGGGCCGCATGTTGGACGAGAAGAAAATTGTCATGAAGTCGTCGTCCATGTATGAATGCGCTCCGGTTCGGTGCAATGAGATTGCTGAGCGTTGGTGCCGGACAATTCTCAAGAACATTTGTGAGAAGCTTCACAAAGCCGTGAACTAAGATGATCGGACGGAAGTCCCCGACTCGCACTCCTTCTTCTTTCTTCGGAGTCAACACGATGAATGCTGAATTAAGGAGTTGTAGTTGCCATGAGTTGCCGACGTGCACCACCCCAATCGCCGCCATTACATCGTGCTTAATAATGTTCGGCACATATTATAGAACCGCCATGTTAATCCATCGAGCCGGTGCTTTGTCTAGCAGCATGCTCTTGATGGCTTCCCATACTTCATGCTCGGATATTGGTGCATCAAGGCCATCCAAATCGAGCGTGTTGTTCTCGTATCTCCGGGTTCCCGGGACCAAATTATAGAAAGTCCATATAGCCTCCTCTTTCTCACCGTGGGAGGTAAGGACGGCCTCCTGGTCACGATCTTGGCGATGAAGCTTTTCTTGCTTCTATATTTGACGCGAGAGTGGAAATAGTGAGAGTTGGCGTCCCCTTTGGCCAACCAATCGATTCCGGCTCAAGCCCGGAGAATGGTTCCGTATAGACAAGTCGGTGCTAGGCAACGTTATTTTAGCTCCCGACGCAGCCGGGCCTCTTTGAAAGGACCTTGATGTCGCCTAGAGGGGGGGGGGTGGGTGGGGTGAATAGGTGAAATCTGAAATTAACACAACTTTTTCACATAGGTTAGTTAAACCCGGTCCGACCTCCTTGTCAATCCGGTCGGACCTCCTTGCACAGCGAGAGCTGGGTGCACCCTAGTTCAACCCGGTCCGACTTCCTTGTCGTGGTGGTCGGACCGTCTTACATAAGGCGGAAATAGGTTAGTTCTCCAAAATGAACTCTAGCTCAAACCAAAACTTGAGGAGATGCTCCAAAGGTTTTCCTTAGCACATATACACGAAGTATCCGCACACAAATGAGCACACCAAAGTAGATCGAAGCGGAAACACAAATATAAGCTAGAAAACAAGAGAGGCGAGAGACACTCGAATTTGTTTACCGAAGTTCGGAACCACCCCAAGGTGATCCCTACATCTCCGTTTGAAGAAGCTTGAGCTGCCCACCGACAAGCTCCAAGCCGGGTCTCTTTCAACCACTTCCCTCAATCCATTATCTTGATCTTTTTCACACCGGAGGCAAGATCACAACCTTCACAAACTTTCCCAAGGCTCACCACAAGCTTGGGAGCTCTAGGGCGACGCCTAGGCGTCTAGGAGGCTTCACCTCCAAGAGTAACAAATGAACCACGAGTTGTTTGACGTAGCTCAAAGTGTTCGAGGCTTAGGATTTGCTCACTTTGCTCACACACTCAAATCTCTCAACCGAACTAAAAGATGTGGGCCTTAATACCGGGAAGGGGAAGGGCTAAAGTGCAAGATGTAAGAACTAGTTTTGGAGGTGGGTTTATTTGGGAAAAGGACGGGGGCTATTTTGCAAAATAGAAAATTCTCATGTGGAACAGAAAGCTACCGTCTTCTTCTACCTCCAGCCGCAAGCCATGGCCGGCCATGGAGGTCATGCCCACGGGGGAGGAGAGGGGGAAGATGGTCGGGAAGGTGGGGAATCCGTAGAGGGGGACGACGCGCATCCGTCCGCAGTGGAAGGAGGAGCGGAGGTGGCCGGGATGTGGTGTATTTTAGAGGAACGCGGCCATGGCCGAGAGTTCGGGAAAAATTGGGAAAAGCTCGATTTGAGGACGGCTCATTGGGGGAGAGGAGATGGCGCTTGCACCGGTGCGGAGAGGAGCTCGGCGCGCGTCCCTTTTATAGGCGCGGAGCGACGGGGGAGCACGAAAACTTGGCGGGGAGGATAAGAACGCCAGCCTGGTTGCATGAGCACGAATAATGGCAAGCTCGGGAATCTATCCTTGGGGCGCGTGCTCATGTCGCAGTGCGGGGAGGGCATGGCGCGAAGCGTGGGGTGCGACGCATGGTGCGAGGCGGGTAGGGGTCCGATGGTCGGGTGTTTGATCGGCGGTGACGCGTGCGAGCGACGACGGGAGGAGGAAGACTACGACCGTCATTTACGCGAGGAGAGACGTGGCGCCTCCGAGCCACACGCCCACTAATGGGCTGCGCCCCTAGTTGGGCTGCGTGCCGCCGCACGCCCTATCGGCCGTGCAAGGGGAAGGGAAAGAAAAAAATATATGGCTAGGTTTGGGCCGAGAAGGAGAAAAAGAGGAGAGATGGCCCGGGAAAGAGAAATAGCTTTTCTTTTTCTTGAAATTTTGGTAATTGGATTTGGGATAAATTTTGAATGAATTTGGAGTTTTAAACGGAGCAAAAATGTAAACAAATTAAAAGAAGTTTAAAACAAGCACTCAATTTTCAAGGTAAATTTTACGATTCATAAAATGTCAAATTTTCTCTCTAGTTTAATTTTTTTTTGAAGTTACGTTTTCAAAAATTTGGGACTCGCAAATTAAATCCTAAAAATTTAAATTAGCGTGAATTTTGAATTTGATTTAAGTTCAAAATTTTCGGGGTGTTACGAGATATACCCTACTTAAAAGAATCTCCTCCCGAGATTCGAGGTACCTAGGAAAGGGGAGAAGAAATCGAGATCGAAAGTCGGTGCAGAATCTTAATCCGACGCAATGAGATAATCTTCAAATGGATGGAATTCGAATAAAAATCTCAAGGATGCGAGGAATCAAGAAGATCAAGCATTTCTTAAGATAACTCAATACATAATTGCCGGATACATTGAGATATCTAGATTACAATCCACACTTCGACGGGGATTCACCCAATGAGTACTACAAGTGGCTGGTTGCAATGCCTCCGCACGAAGTAAGCCAACAACAAGCAGGTATACGACGATGATCCAAATCAGCACGTTGCAACAAGACTCCATGAGAATCGCAGCTTGTCGGGCTTCTACCGACGGTTTGGATTGAGAAGCTTAGGTTGAGTGGGGAGGTTGGATTGGTATTTCTGGCTGATGAAGGAGAGGCGGTGATGGTGCTGATTTTATGGTTGCTCACCGAGATGCGGCGAGGTGGGTGCGGGATAACGCCTGGAAAAAGGAGATGCTTTGGTGCGAGATTGACGGACGGTGGTCCGGACGGGATGGCATGCGTGCGATGCACAAAGAGTGGTGGTTCGGCTTGAGTGGGGGTAGAGTGCGGGCACCGATTTAGGAGTCTATTCCCGACAGGGTGATGGAGGCGCTATAGCCGCTACGCCGGCTAGTGTAGGGGCCGGTAATCGAGCCGGTGGCTTGCACACTTGTTGAGCCGAGGTGGTGCCTGTCGGAGGGGCTCTACGACGGCGTGGAAGGTAGGGTTGCTGTGGTGTGAGGAAGAATAAGGGGCTCGGGGTTAGGGTTGCGGGGCTAGGTTGGAGGCGGGGTAGATGGGTTGGGCCGATAGGCGGTGATGGGCTCGGCCTCCCGACGGAAAAGGCTTTGGGCTTGGTCGGAGGTTGGTAGGATTTTTTCTTTTTTTTTAAGAAAAGGTATGTGGTATCCGGATAGGTATTTGATGAAATTTAAGTAGGGGTATACCCTACTTAAAAAGATTTTGGTCGGGGGTTGACACAGGGATTTGGGTTGCGAGAGATATTTAGTAGGGTGACATCCTACTTAAGGATTCTAACTAGGATATGTAAGGAGAAGAGTGGCTTTATTATAACAGAGTGCAGAACAACACACTCGGTACAAAGGTACTATGGATTTCTCTCCGGAAGGACGTCGTGGCGATGTACTCGACGAGCTCTAGAGCTTATGGTTGATATTCGCTAGCTCCGGGGACATCCATAAAGGCTTGGTCTTGGTAGAATATCTGGTATAGGGCCTTATAGGGGTCGGCGCTATTGGCAAGGCTGCGAAGGATTCGGTCATTGATCTTGGCTGCCCGGTACGGAGATTTGCCGGTGGAAAGAGCTGCCATTTTGGTTAGGACTTTGACAGCGGCGGTCAAACTCTTTTCTCGCCTTAGCGGCATGAGTGTCGACCTTTTCGAGCTGTTGGCTCAAAGCTTCACAGCGTGCTTCGGCTATCTCCTCACATTGCGAGCGCACTTCAAGGAGGGTGGCTTGCTGGTCGCAAAGGTCGTCCAACGTATGGAGGTATTTGGTGGTGAAGACAAGGGTTGGGTCTTGTCCGGTGGAATCAAGCTCGAGAGAGGGTTGCTAATCGGGACTTCCATTGGGGTAGGCTTTTGTTGGAGAACGGGAAATATCTCACGATCGAATGGGCGAGAGGGGATTCGTAAAGTTCGCTTAGGAGCTTCGGGGCTTTACGGGAAACAGCTTGGATGGTGTCGGCAAAGCGGTTTCCAGCAGCGATCACACTAAAGGGTGGTGTTGTGGGGAAGTCCTGGACTAGTGTCGATATGGATGGAGACGACACGGCTTGAGCGAGTGGTTGTTTGAAACTCTTTAGCAACGTACCGAGGGAGAAGTTTGATGCCTACGAGCGTCATGGCGGTTCGGAGGAGGTGAGGGAAACTAGGTTCGTCCCGGCAGTTGGTGACGATCCATGGGTTGTCTTCGAGGGAGGAGGCCGGGACTATGGCCTTGGAGGAAGAGGGATAGGCTTTGTGGGAATCCATGGATGTTTTCGGAGATGTGATGGATGATGTTTAGGGCTATGAGTTTTGGTGGTCGGGTAGACGGGAGACTAGCGATTGAAGTTCTTTTATAGGTGGAGATGACTTGAGCCTTGTGGGAGAAGGATCACGGGTCTTGTGGTTTAGGGCCCAAGAGATGTGAGGTGGCTGTGGTTTGACTAATTGCGCGGTAACCGCGGCGCTGTCGTTTTGTTGCGACATCTTCCACAGTGGGTCGACTCGTGGTTCAAGAGTTTGGCCGATCCGGTAGGATGTGTCATGCGATTTGACGGCACACGAGGAATGGTGTGACTTCGAAAAGGAGATTCTAACTTTTGGTGCTTCTAGGGCAAGGAAAGGGAAAGAATACAAAATTCGCTAGAAGCTTGGAGTGGATACGCGATACGAGAGTCTAAGTAGGGGTAGATCTGCTTTCCTTAGTTAATGAGTGTGTTATTATTTGTTTGGAGATCACAACTATCTTGCGACTCGGATTTGCGTTAGTGCTCTGTGTTGGTCTAAACACACAACAACACATAATCAAAGATCCAAACGAACAAACATCAATTCACACAAACATGGTTGGATCACACAATTAAGCGCACTAAACGGGATACAACGAGGGGCTAAGCTACACTAGGGCTTCGCTATGTTTGGACGGCAAGGGGAAATCGACTAGTCGGCGGTTACAACTACCATGGCTACCGTGGCTACTACTACCGCTACAACAACTACTACTACGCTACTCGCTGCTACCGCTGTTGTCACTGCTGCTGCTACTATTACCACCATCTTCGTATGGGTGCTGCTGCTCTCTCGCGGGGCCTTCTTGACTCGGTGCGGGGTACGGTCGTTCTTCACTCGACGGTGTTCTCGAGCTTCTTGGTCGGCGAATGTCTGCGGAGTGGGGAGTCCTTCTTCACCAGGAACCGGCCGAGTCAAGGAACCGACTCGAAAGGTCCATCGTCGAGTGGGCCTTGGGGAGACTCTTCCCTTCTTACTTCAACGGACGGAGGGGGCACAAATAGTCCACGTCCGGCACCGACAGATCGATCGACGGGCAATCCGTCCGGGATAGGAACTTTCGTCTCTTCGGTGGTGTACCGAAGCCTCCGGTGGGTACGACCGGTGAGGTATGTGAGGTTGAGGGCATGGGTGTGGCGGTGCTCCATCTTCCTCCGAGCTGCTTCGCGGTTATGGCTTTGAAATGAGCTTCGCAGCGTGAGCTTCTGCGGCAGCAAGACCGACTTGCAAGCACTCGAGTTGCTCTCCGGCCTTCTCTCGCTTGCTTGACGTAGGCTTGCAGCTGCTCGGCTCGCTTGTCGAACAACGCATCAAGGGCGACGAGGTACCGTGTCATGACAACGACAGTAGGGTTGTCCTCCTGGTTCTCCAAGGTGCCGATGCGAGCTCTCCAAGTGGGTCGGTCGGCGTCCAAGGGTGGGAAGTACCGCATACCGGTACGATCGATGGCCGTCTCGAGCATCCGGCTCAACTACCGCAGGGCCTTGCAAGCGACTAACCGGCAGGTGTCCGAGAAACGGAATCCAGCTAGCCATCACTCGCCATGGCTTCATGCCGGGAGTTTCCGTGCTCGCGGCAACATGGACGGTAATCCGGCAGCACTTGGTTCCGGACTCTTCATACTCTCTACCCACATACTCGGGCGCTCAACGATTCCGAGCTTGGTGGTGGCGGCGTAGAGGATCTTGGGGAAACCAGGCTCATCGAGCCGGTAGATGGTGGTACGAGCTACGTCTTCCATGATCGAGGTGGGGGACTGGCGGGATTTTGGACGAGGTGGGATAGCTGGTGGAGGCTTTCCGGTTGAGAGTGGTGAGGATGAGGATTGGTTGGGCAAGGCCGGGCTTCTTTTATAAATAGAGGAAGGCTGGTCGAGGCTTGGCTAAGGCTTGTTGAGAAAGCTCACGGGAAGGCGTATGGAGGAAGATCACTTCTCACGCAACCCTTCGGGTGGCTTCTTCGGTAGGCTAGCTCGCCTTAACCACGTGCGACAAAGTCGGCGATCCACTTGGGGTGGTCAAAGCTACATTGGTTGGCACGCGCAGCCGTACGGGTAACGTACACGAGCGAGTGCTCCACGATGTCGGGGTTGTCGGTTGCATCCGGGATTCGAGGACCAATGGCAATAAGCGTGCGGCTGTCGATTGACCGGTCAAGGTGCAGAGATCGGTGCACGGGTGTCGAGGGCGGCACACAAAAATCGGGTGTACTTCGCGAGGAAAGCGGAGCGACAAGAATCTTGGCCTTGGAACTTGCGTACGACCGCGTGTTGTGGAAGCATTACCTCGGGTGATGGTTCTTCCTTACTCGGTCGTGCAATGTGCAAGGACAAGGGGGCTTAAGGGTAAGGTTTGAGAGTTTGGGTTGCTAACGGGTTGGTCCACGACTAGATATGGTTTACGGAGTTAAGGTCTTGCTAATCACTATACGTATGGCTTAGGTGTCCTTAAGTTTCATCCTACGGTCAAGTATGGCTCGATACCATTCCGTGACACCCATCCCTCGGAGAAGTAGCATCCCGTACCAATCCCTGGATCGGTAGTTGGTACGCACAAATAGATAGTCTCAAATCTATACAAGTACTAAAATACGAAGATTTACATGGAACTTACCAAATAAGGTTAAGTGACAATCCGGAGTATGTAGCGGAAAGGGGCAAAAGCCGAACACTTCAATTATCCACGAGCAACTTGAGCATACGACGAAACTTAACCGTCTCTATCTCTTCGGAAGTTTGTCCACTAAAAACCACAATGAACAAACCGTGAGTACATAAGGTACTCAACAAGCTCTACCACTAGCAAAGGGTAATAATATACATGTATTTAGGATGGTAGTCAAGGATTGGATAAGGGTTTTGCGGAAAGCACGAATGCAAGGTCTCACTACATAATCAATGGGGTTTTCGTAAGAGGAAAACAGTTTTGTATCTTTTAGTTGGTCGGACCTACGGGAGATATTCATCGATCCCGACAGTTCCCATAAATTTTAGTTGAGCCTTCCGACCGAAGGTCATAACAGCTCCGGCACTCCGGGCCAACACCATTTCCAAAACTCACGGACACAAGGCTGCCCACTCACACATCAAGGGTTTAGTATTTGTGGCTAATCAACGAGAGCTCAAGGTTTGGCGTGTCAATATACGTGACAACGGACATCCGGATAGTTTTATACACTCTGCAGAGGTTGGTACACTTTACCCACGAGGCTAGGCGCTCTTTGCAAGTAAGCTCATAACGCTGCCACCGCAACTAGGCACGCCCACAAGTCCACCCCGAATGCTCGAGGATCCGACGCGTATGACACAAGCATACCGTCCACCATATATGTGCCAAGTACTGGACTTCACCAAATAAACGATCCCTAGACCTCCGTCATCTACTACACCCGGTGGAACTTCTTGCTGCGTAACCCAAGGTTTGGTGCACGAGTCCTGCCCATAACAGGTTATGTGGTTGTACACTAAATCACCAATTTGGGGTCCAAAGAACCGGTCCTTATATGGCAGGGCAAACACTCGTCCATCGCAACTGGACATCACCTAAACATCAAGTACTCTACACCAGTACTAGGAGTTTCGCCCACGACCGGTATCATTTCCCACCCAACTTCACCTTAACACGGTTGGTCCAATTTCAGGAAAAAAATATGGCTAATTGGTTTGGACCGAGATGGAGAAAAAGAGGAAAGATGGCCCAGGAAAGAGAAATAGCTTTTCTTTTTCCTGAAATTTTGGTAATTGGATTTGGGATAAATTTTGAATGAATTTCGAGTTTTAAACGGAGCAAAAATGTAAACAAATTAAAAGGAATTTAAAACAAGCACTCACTTTTCAAGTTAAATTTTATTATTCATAAAATGTCAAAGTTTAATTTTTTTTGAAATTTCAGGAAAAAAATATGGCTAATTGGTTTGGACCGAGATGGAGAAAAAGAGGAAAGATGGCCCAGGAAAGAGAAATAGCTTTTCTTTTTCCTGAAATTTTGGTAATTGGATTTGGGATAAATTTTGAATGAATTTCGAGTTTTAAACGGAGCAAAAATGTAAACAAATTAAAAGGAATTTAAAACAAGCACTCACTTTTCAAGTTAAATTTTATTATTCATAAAATGTCAAAGTTTAATTTTTTTGAAATTTCATTTTCAAAAATTTGTGACTCGCAAATTAAATCCTAAAAATTTAAATTAGCACGAATTTTGAATTTGATTTAAGTTCAAAATTTTCGGGGTGTTACAGCAGGTGGACTGTGGGGACCAGGCTTCTTCCCCGTCGTCGGCCGTCAGCCGGGTCATGATAGCTATTGTGCTGCGCTCAACGGCAACAGGGTCTAGCGGCGAGGGCTAGGGTGATTCCAGGGAATCCATTGCTGCTGAGGCAGCCGCCTTCATATTCATGGCACCATTAGTAGAGCTATCCGGGGTGTGGAATCCTCATTTTCTATATCAGACTAGCGGTCATACCGGAATCGGTCATGCCTCCGGCGGTACATCTTGTAGGAATATTCTGGATATTCATCATTTGAGGGAGGAGGAGTCGCCGACGGGGCAGGCGGAGGAGAGTGTGGTGGGAGGTGAACCAACAACCGTCTGATTGTAATCTTCACGAGATATTCTAGTGTTCGTCTAAATGAACAAAACGATGCTTCCTCATCCATCAGCTCTAGAACTACGAGCGTGGTGTCCTCCGGGATTAACTCAGGTCTCGTAGTCTAGGCGGTGACACGAAGCACTGAGAAGTCACGCCTTATGCCGTGATGGTAGTTCTGCCACCGTGCTGAATTCCCAAACATTGGGGGGGGGGGTATGCCTACCAAATCAATTTGAACTTTATGGTAAAGAGCACCTGGTTCTGCGTTCACCAGTCGGTTCTATGGCCGGATCTTGAGTTGGAAGTTTGGACCGTGAACTACACGATCTCCATTCAACATCACCGAAAGCATGACATGGTTCAGCACACGGAGGAGGATGTCATTTAGGGGAGCCGCACACAACATCTGGAACCTGTCATCCAACTGGAATCCAAACTACGCAGCCATTGCTTCAAGGGCCTGCTAGTCATGATCTCCGACCGAGTTCCCGTTATATATAGCAGCACGACGAGATACTCATATTCCGCTTCCCACTGATCGGTATCAAGCGTGCGAGGCGAATTAACCAACAGTGAACAGTGCATATGTTTTATTTATAGAGAAAAGGCTCGCGAATATATAATTGGAGTGTCTTGGCCATTGGCTTCATTCAAGCGCCCAACCAAGGAGTGTACTAATGGATATTTTACTTGACTTCATCCCATCCGAGTCTTAATTTTAATTCGCTTCTTGCAAGAAGAGAGGAAGCATCCTGCTATCGTCGGCGCTCATTTGTTAGCCGCTCCAACGACTTTTTGCTTGTGCTTCCTAGACAGTTATAAAAATCCATGATCCTCTCTATAAAATTTTCTGGTTGAACGGTAAAATCTTTTTTGCTTTCGTAGCTTACCCGTTACCTAACACTACATATCTGCGTCAGTCACTGCTCCCTGCCTCGGCACACTGCGCTGCCGCCTTCCTCTGCCTCGCTGGTCGTCACCCGCCTTCCTCCACCGTTCCCACCAGCCACGCAGGGTGTGGTACCCCAAGCTGCATGTGAACAGCCAAGGAGCTCCGCTGCTCTGTCAAGCTGAGATCCTCCGTCACTTCTCTCTCTCCATGTCAGGCTCTTAAATAATGTGGATGATAAGTAGTACTTGTGGTCATTGACTTTTTTACCTTTGACCATTAAATATAAAAAGTTACATTTTATATATGAAGTTTCTTTGGCGATAAAATACATTCACAATAAACTATATGATATTTTTTTAAAAAATTAAATTAGACAAATAGTCAAATTTATTGAGAAAAAAAACAACGGCGATAAACTAGAAGAACTACTCGGCAGGACAAGGCTAACTACACGGCCACCTACCTTCTATATGCAAGAAAGACTGATCTTTTATATAGGTCAATGATGAATATAGTGTCTTAAACAACTCGCTTCAACTACCATAAATAGAACCCCAAGCCGGCCTAGCCTCTCTCGCCCTACACAGCAGATCCGAACCGCTGAAGACACACAAGCATTCCTCTCGCTCCCTGCAAATCGAGGTGCATATGCTTCTTCTCCCTTCTTATCTCCTTTTTCTTTCTGCCAGCATTATTATTCTTGTTACGAGAGTTCTGTACGTCTCCACACGGGTTGAGGTGCGGATGTAATGTTTGTAGTTGTCGTCGCCGACCGATTAGTAGTAATAATTTGTCAACGGGATGCTTAAGATTGTTATGCCACAGTGAAACGCTGGTCATTTCAGTAACCCTGTACTAGTAGTAATGCATGCTACCGACAAAAACAAGAAAACAGTACAAAAGTTTTCCCCTCGATATCCTGCTTTAGTTGCCGCACAGACTCCTGTTGCCAGGGGCGAAGCTACCTTATAGGAACGGGTCAGCCGACCCCGACGATTTCTTGCTAAATCAGTGCAAAGCACTGCTAATCCTTGTTCCTTGAGCTATATGACCCCACCACATTGAGGAGCTGTCCCCGACGAGCTCGCGGGCTGGCTTCGCCCCTGCCTGTTGCACGATATATATATCTCCCTCTCTTACGTGCATATTGATTAATATTCTTTTTTCCTGTTGATGGCCACTTTTATAAACAAGTCCAGTAAACGCTTCTGAACAGGCTGGAAGTTTAATTATTGAAAGATACTAGTATTCGATAACCGATGACCTTGGTTGCTTGGTCGCTTGGATCATCCAATAGCCTCTGGCCCGCAGACCCACATAGGCACATACGCATGTTTTTTGGATCAATTTATCGGGAAGTTTTTAGAGATGCTCTTAAGAAAATTAAAAAAAGTCCTCTCCTCTAACTTCAATGATACAGTGACATGATCAATTCAGATGTAGGACTCACACATTCTATGCCTATTTTAGGCCATTCTTAATGCACAATTTCATTCTTAATGCCTATTCAGGCTGTGGTGTTTGGTTTAGATGCATGAAACACCTTCTTTCAATGCATAGTTTTATCTCATATTTTTATAGACTAGCCACAATATTAAAGTGATGCATTGGATTGGTCAAAATATATTTGTGATGAAACTGTATGCTCTTAGTATGGTTTCAATGGGGTTTCATACATTGGAAACAATGTAAACTCGGTTTTATGCCCATGAAAGCCATTTACTGTCTCATATACCACATCATCATCTTTGTTGAACCCCCACTGCGAATGGACTTAGGACACCCCTAATAGTCATAATACTTACTTCTTATACATCCATACATAATTTTATAAGATTAGTTTTTACATATACCCTCTGTCCACTATCCGCTCTCACATCTCTTTACAATTATAAGAGTAGGCAATAGCATTACATAATTAAATTGCTAGATGTCTAAATCGTAACAGGTTGAAAACATAAGTTATGTTAATTTTTTATGAACTGAATACCTGTTACATAACTTACGTTCTCAACCTGTTATGATTTATACTGTTCCTCCCTTATAGGCTAGTATCTTAATATTCAAATCTTCCATCGAGTGGTCCTTTTGTAACCCTTATTATTTTACTTTATTTATTTTTACACATATGATCCTACTTTTTAAAAATATATTTTCTATAAATAATCATTTGAAATATAATTTTTGATCTCTTAATGTATGCAAAGTTCCACAAAAATTGACTCTATTTTATTTCTTTTAGCTTTTTATTAATGAAAATATTGGTTGGTAATGGAGAAACAACATATATTGGGCTTAATTTATCATATTGGTCAGTGTATTTTAAACGGATATAGTCATATCTATGCCATATTGGGCTAGCTTTATTATAATCGGCATATTTCTAAAAACTATAGGATTCTTATGGGTTGCTTTTCATGTAATTGTAGTTGTGGGTGATTTCTAAATAGTGATAAAGATATTTGTGTTAATTATTACATCACGGTTTATAGTTAATGAAGATTTGTTGGGTGGTTTTGGCTCAATTTTGCGTAATGGCAAAGTGGGCAATTTATGAATAGCTATTTGAGTGTGTTGTAGTAATTTTGTGTAATGACAATAGTGGGTACATTTCTAAACAACCAAAAGGGCATTGATGGTTTTCTTTTTTCTTTTCTTGTTCTTGGATTAGAATGGGAGTTTTTAGATCCTGAGAGCGAACTTGGAAGCTCTGTTTGATTGCAAAATATCAAGATAATTTTGCTTTTCTTGTTCTTAGAGTTGTTGATTTACCTATTTTTTGTAGAGTATCTCGTGAGGATGAATGTGGATATTTCAAAACAAGCCTCTAATAACTAGTAATAGTAAGATGCAAAATTACTATGGAACCTTCAAATGTAGTCTAATTAAGATTGCTTCATGTGGGGTGCAAACGATCTTTTGTTGTTAACAGTAACACGAGATTAAAATCTTTCAATGTAGCATCCAGTTGACCACATGCACATGCATGCAGAGTGCAGATGGTCTATGTTCTTGAAAACAAAGGACACATAAGAAAATGGTAGTTGATCGAATTTTTATTGTTGCAGAAACCAAAGCCACCATCATGGCAGAAGTTTTGGGTGCTTTGGCACTCCAAGTCCAACATTTGCTGATGGACGCCGCAAAGGAAGAGCTAAGTATGCTAATCGGCGTCCCTAGCGCGATTGAAAAGATGAATCAGACGCTCGAGAGACTCAAGCAGTTCCTCGCCGATGCGGATAGGAAGAACATCACTGATGAGAGCGTTAAAGAATGGGTGAAAGAGCTCAGGAATGCCATGTACGCTACCACCGAGATCGTCGACCTGTGCCAACTAAAGGCCATGGAGCGACGTCCAAGCAAGGACATTGGTTGCTTGAACCCATTGCTGTTCTGTTTGAAGAACCCCTTGCATGCCCATAATATTGGTAAGCGCATCATGAAACTTAACAGCAGACTAATTGACATTGAGGAACGTGGCACAAAATACAAACTCATCGGGGTCCTCCAATCTTATGAGGACCAGGGAAGAAGGTTAGAATCCCACGAGTTGTCTCAGATCTCAGGGCTGCTTGAGTCGTCCAGTTTGGTTGGTTGGAAGATTTTCGAGGATACAAGAAATCTAGTGAAGAAGCTCATCGCAAAGGAGGAAACCAGCCATGAAGACCGCAAGATTAAGACTTTGGCCATCGTGGGAGCTGCCGGGATTGGCAAAACCACTCTTGCCCAAAAGGTCTTCAACGACGAAGTCATCGAGCAAACTTTCACAAAAAAAATATGGTTGAGTGTGACCAAGGTACCTGACAAGACGAAGCTACTGAGAGAACTCATCATAGAAGGAGGCGGTGAGGGACGCATCAGTGGTGTGAAATACGAAGATCCGAAGCTTGAGCAAATTCTTCATAAAGTATTTGAGGGGCAGAAACTTTTGTTGATAATGGATGATGTTTGGGACCACAAAACATGGGATGATATGCTAAAAATACCATTGAGCACTGTCAGCTTAGCACCAGGTAGCCGTGTCGTCATCACCACTGGGAACATCATGGTTGCTCGATTGATGTTGGCGGATGAGGACCACACAGTCCTCAAACTACAGAAAGAAGATGCCTGGTCTTTGCTCAAGAAACAGGTCTGCGCAATGCCCCCTCCTTTTAGGACATATATATAACTTTTAGGACCAATTGCAAATAATTACCAAGAACTTACATACAACTTTTAGGAACAATTAGTTTTTAACACTCACTTCGTTCCTAAATTGTTGTCATTATTGACCTTTTTTCGTTATCATGCATAGAAAAAAAATTACTTTATACAGGTTCATTTACTCCTATAAATAATATTTTAGTAAAACGTAAGCACTTGGTCAGGTTGTCAAAGATAGGAAAATGATTCTTCATGGTTTAGAACCGCAAATTTTTTTTGACTATTTGAGCCGCTAGGAAAATGCGGAAAAAAATTGGCTGCGAACGGTTCGTAACCTTACACAGTGCGGACCTGACGCCGATTGAGGCCACGTGGAGATCGAATGGGAGACAAGGTGGGCTCAGATGGCTTTAGTAGTGCGTACGATTACCGGCTCCGGCTTGGCTCGAATAAAACATCGTAGGCTACAGAGCCATCCGAACAAAGCTACAGTAAAAAAATAAGTCTTGATTCACGTATGATTTCCTAAAAAACAACAGCCGCCGGCTACGCAACTTCTCGCACAAACCTGATCCAGAGAACGCTGCGCCGCACCCTAGTTACTACGGAGACGCCGCTGCCGTAGACGGTGCCATGGTTGACTCTCGACTGGCAGAAGCCGAACCTGAAGAGCACGACCTATTGCCGCTTGCCGACTCTGTAATGCTGCAACCCAATGTCACCGTCCATCAAGCTGCGAGCGTGGAGATCGTGGAGGCTCCACCATCCGCACCCAACCTCGCCGTTGAACAGGATGCGGATGTCGAGATTATACAACCTAAGACATCGTATGATTCCATATGTGATCAATTTTCCTATGTGTAATCTTCATCATTCTAGATTAATCTTTCTGCTTGAATCATGTTACTGCAGCTTTAGTCTTCCGTCCTTGCAAATATCTTCGGTCAATACCGAGCAGATCTTCACCGAACACGAGTATGATGCAAGGAATGAGCAAAAGGATGATGACATCAATATGGCCGCAGGTGCTGGAGATCATGAAGATGAAGGGGAGCAGGCAACACAAGTAAGGCTGCATATAATTCTTTGATGGCCATTTGTCTTTTCATTATTGTGTTATTTGATGATGCATGATGTGTGTTTGTGTTTTGTTTAACCTACGAACAGAACTTGATTGTTCCTCAAGTTGGAATGTCTTTTGAATCTGAGCACGATGCTTATGAGATGTACAACACCTACGCCGGTAAGGTTGGGTTCAGTGTTAGAAGAAGCACGACAAAGTACCCATCATCAGATGGTACTATATATCAGAAATATGTAGTTTACAGTAACGAAGGACATCACGAGTCATCAAAGGGTACGACAAGGACTGGATGCAATGCCCGTGTTCAGTTTAGTGTAAGCAAAGAGGGAATTTGGACTGTGCAAAAAGTTATACTTGAGCATAATCATGTTTTTACTAGTCCAGATAAGACAAAAAAATTGAGGTCCCAACGACGTATTACAGAAGCAGATAGGATGCTAATTAGCCAAGTACGTGAAGCTGGGATGAAACCTGCTCAAGTCTATGAGTTCATGAAGCAGTTCTATGGAGGAGCCGATAAAGTGCCATACACAAAGATGGATTGCAACAATGAGATTGGTCGTGAACGAAACAAGTACTTAGAATCCAATGATGCACAAACACTATGCAATTATCTGAAGAATAAACAATTGGAGGATCCTACATTTTTTATGCACTTGATATAGATGAGCACACTGGTCGCATAGTTAATTTCTTTTGGGCAGATGGTCAATCCATTATGGATTATGCATGCTTTGGTTATGCTGTCACATTTGACACCACGTTTCAAACTAATAAGTTTGAAATGCCTTTTGCTCCAATCCTTGGAACCAACCATCACAAGCAAACAATAATTTTTGGAGCTGCATTGTTATTCGACGAAAGTATTCCATCATTTATTTGGCTCTTTGAAACTTTTTTACTAGCAATGTCAGGAAAGCATCCAAGCACAATTTTCACTGATCAAGATGCGGCAATGGCAGGTGCAATTGCTTATGTTTTCCCAAACACAAGCCATCGTCTTTGTTTATGGCACATTTATCTTAATGCTGCTAAACATTTGGGGCATGTTATTCAGAAGCATCCTAAGAAGTTTCTACCTGCTTTTAAGAGTTGTGTCCATGAAGATAGATCGGAATTTTACTTCAACAAGAAGTGGCAAGATTTATTGCAGGACTATGACCTTCAGGGCAATGAATGGTTGTTGAAGCTATATGATTTGAGAGAAAAATGGGCTATTGTGTTCCGTGATTCTTTTACAGCTGATATGACCTCTACTCAAAGGAGCGAAGGAATGAATAATGTCTTCAAGAAAAGATTTCGTAGAAAACTTAGCCTTTCCGAGCTTCTTGTAGAGTGTGAGAAGGTTTCTGCCAGTCTTCGTTCAAACGAGTTGATGCTGATTTTCAGTCACGACGAAAGAGCCTACCTACATACAGCCCAAATTTACCAATGTTGAAGACTGCCGCTGAATTGTATACAAAGAGAATGTACACAGAGTTTGAGGCTGAATTTAAAGATCATTTTGTATTCACTGGTAATTTATTAAAAACCGAAGGGTCAATCTTGACATATATGGTTACTCATATGCAATCTAATCATGGAGCAACAGTTTTATTCAATAGTGAAGATATAACCATTAAATGTTCTTGCAGGAAGTATGAATCTGTAGGTATGTGTGCACATTTTGAATGAAGATATAGTTTATACCATAAATTGATGACTAATGGAATTCTTTTATATCAAGTATATTATGCAAGCATGCCCTCAAAGTCTTTAACATAAAGGATGTTTTTTATTTGCCATCACATTATATACTGAATAGATGGACAAAATATGCAAAAAGAGGATTTTATGTTGAGAAAAAAGGAACCAATAAGGAAAATTCGACGACCCAAGTTGCACGTATCTCAAGAAAGGCCACATCTGTTGCGTTGAAGTGTTCCTTGTCAAAAGACCTTCTTGATGAATTGGAGAAAGCCATAGATAAGTTGGAGTCGAAGCAGATAATGCAATAATCAAGGTGCAAGAAAAAGCAAATGAAGTTCCTTTAGTTTCAACTAATTGTGCTACAGACACATTAACAGGTAGAATATCATTCCGAGTTCCACCAGTGGTAAAAGGCCCAAAGAAAAAAGATCAACCGTACCAATGGACAAGAGAAAGGGGAAAAAAGGAAAACTGGTAACAAGAAAGGTATTAATCCTACCAATTCTAACAGTTTCCCATTTTATGATGTTGTATTAAATTTGCTTATTATTAACTTATATTACTGATTATAGGAGATGATCGAGATACTACAACAGAATTTTTTTCAAATGATATGTATGGCCAATCTTCAACCATGTCGATTCCATCCATCCAAGGCGGTTATGTTAATCCCACAATGCCATACCTTAATATGCACATGAATTCTTCTGCCATGGATGCTCCAGTTATACAAGGAGGATACACTAGTCTCTTATTTGGAGTTGATCAAGATGCTTCCTCAGCTGCTAGGAGATTACAATTTGATGGAATGTCAAATAACGAAAATATATGATTATCCTCTTTCTATTTAATGCTTATTTTTTTTTAGATAATGGAACTAGGTTCCAGCCTCTACGTCCCGGAAGACGTACACAGCCAAAGCAAAACATAGGAGCACTTAGGCTCAGAATCCAAACACACAGTAACCCAAAGTTTGACACAACACCTAAACGACGACGGCCAAACAAAAGCACTAGGTTCAGCACATATGAAATCAAAACTCAAGTCTGTTTCTAAACTTCCACCCAAACTTGTTGAAGATAGCCATCATCACCGACTCTAGGAGGCGACACCCCAACTTGAGATTGTCTCTTTCTTCAACTTTATGCAACAGCGACCACCAGCGAATCCAATAAGTAGCCCTGAAAATTACCTGTAATATGGAGAAAGAATTAACAGAATTGAACACCATATCATTTCTATTCAACCAAATGGACCAACATATAGCTGCCGCTCCCAATAAAATCTGATTTTTGGTTCTGCATGGTAGACTATCTAACCAAGATCCGAACATATGAGTAATGCTATTGGGGGGTTGAATGCCAAAGGTGATATGCATAGTGTTCCAAATAAATCTAGCAAAGTGGCAATCGAAGAATAAATGTTGTATAGTCTCTAAAGAACTACAATGGCAACAATTTGTATTCCCCTTCCAATTTCTTTTAGCAAGGTTATCTTTGGTAAGAGTCACACCCTTTTGGAGGTACCACAAAAAAATCTTAATTTTTAGAGGTACTCTCGGTTGCCATAGAGGACTTTTATTAGGTACCACACCTTCTTGAATTAAAGCCGAATACATGGACTTAACCGAGAAGGAGCCATTTTTGGTTAGGTTCCATTTGAAAACATCTTTTTCCTCATTTAAGTTCACAAAAGCCACTGTTGCCACTATTTTGTACCAATTTATCAAGTTTTCTCCTACCAAAGCTCTTCGAAAAGAAACATTTAACGGTCTTGTACTTAGTACATGAGCTATTGTTACGTTCTTTCTCCTAGATAATCTGTAAAGAGATGGGTAGGTATCTTGTAGGGATTTATTTCCTATCCAAATGTCTTCCCAAAACCTCACTTGATTTCCACTATTAATAATAAAAGAACCTTTTGCCAAGAATCTATCCTTGACTTTCATAAGGCCCGACCAAAAGTGGGAATCTCCCGGTTTTTTTCCACTTGGGAGAGGGTTTTATTGGACAAATATTTCTTTCTTAGAAGATTTTGCCAAATCCCCTCCTCATTCATTAATTTAAAAAGCCATTTACTTAGGAGACATTTGTTTTGCAACTCAAGGTTTGTAATCCCGAGGCCTCCATAATCTTTAGGTTTACGGACTACGCTCCATTTTGTTAGTCTATATTTCTTTTTATGGTCATCACATTGCCAAAAGAAACGTGACCTATAATAGTCTAGTTTTTCAAGAACTCCCTTGGGGACCTCAAAAAAGGACAACATATACATTGCTAGACTAGTAAGGACGAGAGTTGATCAAGATTAATCTCCCTCCTACAGAGAGCATTTTCCCTTTCCAACTCGCTGAGTTTCTTTTGAAATTTTTCCTCAATAATAATCCAGTCTTTGTTGGATAGCTTCCTGTGATGCATAGGTATACCAAGGTACTTGAAAGGAATATCTCCGTTCTTGCACCCAAAAAGTTGGGCATAATCAAGTTCCACCTCCTTGGCTTTACCGTAACAGAATAGTTCGCTTTTATGGAAATTTATTTTAAGACCCGATAGTTGTTCAAAGGCACTCAAGACTAGCTTAAGTTCTTTTGCCTTGACAAGATCATGGTCTAAAAAGAGAATGGTGTCGTCCGCATATTGGAGGATCGACAAACCATCTTCTACAAGGTGTGGTATCACTCCATCAATGCTCCCATTCGCCTTGGCTCTATCTATAAAGATTGCCAACATATCGGCGATAAGATTGAAGAGGATAGGAGATAATGGGTCTCCTTGGCGTAGCCCTTTTTAGTTTGAAAGTAATGCCCAATCTCATCATTCACTTTGACCGCCACACTTCCACCCTTGACAATTTGATCTATCCAATTGCACCACAATGGTGCAAACCCTTTCATCCTTAGGGTTTGTTGGAGGAAAGCCCAATTCACTTTGTCATAAGCCTTTTCGAAATCTAGTTTCAAAATGACTCCATCGAGCTTCTTCCTATGCATTTCATGGATTGTCTCATGTAGGATTACCACCCCTTCCATGATATTCCTACCGGACATGAACGCGGTTTGAGTAGGTCTAATCACTTTGTGGGCTACTAGCGCCACTCTATTTGTCATGACCTTTGTGAAGATTTTGAAACTTACATTAAGTAAGCAAATAGGACGAAATTGTTGGATGCAAGTTGCCTCTCTTTGTTTGGGTAGAAGTGTGATGATACCAAAATTGAGACTAAAAAGATTCAGATCTCCATTGTGGAAATTCTTGAAAAGGTCCATAAGGTCTTGTTTAATAAGGTCCCAAAAGGCTTGGTAGAATTCTGCCGGAAAACCATCGGGTCCTGGTGCTTTATTATGTTTCATACCAAAAATAGCCTTTTTGACCTCATCTTCGATGAAGACCGAGGTAAGGATGGAATTCTCCTCTTCCGAGACTTGAGTGATATCACCCCTTATTGTCTCTATCATAGAGAAGTTGTTGGGATCCGGAACTCCAAAGAGACCTTTGTAATAGTTTGTAATGAATTTCCTAAGGTTATCATCCCCTTCTATTACTCCTTCCTCTTGATCCAGCTTGAAGATCCTAGTTTTTCAGTGTCTCCCATTTGCTAAGAGGTGAAAGAATTTGGTGTTGCTATCTCCAAGTAACAACTTAGTTGTTTTGGATCTTTGGTACCATTTTATTTCTTCTTCCCTTAGCAATTGAGCTAATCTCTCTTTTAGACAATGCTTCAAGTCTAGCTCCGCATTGGATAAAAGTTGAGATTCCGCTTTTTTATCTAATTCATCTCGCTTTTTTGATAAGACCCTCCTTTTCTTTTTTATAATTGCCACTTATATTTTTAGCCCAACCCCTTAGAAATTGTCTAAGCCTTCTAATTTTGCATTGCCATCTTTGTAGCGGAGATCTCTCTTTGCATTCTTTATTCCAAACTTCACTAACTAGTTCCGAAAATCCATCTCTTAGGAACCACCCAAGCTCAAATCTGAAAGGGGTTTGTTTGACACTATGTGTACGGTCCCCGTGTCGAGTAGGAGGGGGTATGGTCCGATATCTCTCTATTTAAGGCTTGGACCGTTGATAGAGGATATTTGGATTCCCAATCCGTGCTCATTAGGATTCTATCTAATTTCTCAAAAGTTGGAATTTCCCGTGAATTTGCCCATGTGTAACGTCTGTTTGATAGTTCTAGCTCTCTTAGGTCCAAGCTATCAATGACAGCGTTGAACAAAAAAGGCCATCTATCATTGTAATTGTCATTGTTTTTTTCTTGTGGGGATCTAATGATATTAAAATCACCCCCAACAAGAAGAGGAAGAGATTCCTTTGAGCATGTTTGGACAAGCTCCGAAAGGAATGCCTCCTTGTGTTCCGGTTGAGCAGCTCCATAAACAGCGACTAGCACCCATTTGAAGCCATCCTTAATATTGCGGATGAGAAATTTTACATAGTAGTCACCCTCATCTATGCTACCGATATCATAAGTCTCTCGGATTAATCCCAAGAAGAATACCTCCGGATCTTCCATGAGGCTCGGACCAATGCCGAGAAAAATCCTGGCCCCCACAAATATCATTGAGAGTGGTCCGAGAAAAGTCTTTTTACCCGTTTCCAAAAGAGCTATAAAGTCTAGCTTTTGCTCCCTTGACGTATCGGAAAGGAATTTGTACTTAGCCAAGTCACTCGGACCTCTGCTATTCCAAAAAATTCCTTTCATTTTGACCTATTTGATTTCCTATGTTTTCTTACTACTTTAAGCTTCTTATTTTTCCTATTATTAAAAGAAGATGTAGATTTGTTCTTGGCAAAGATAGTTTCAAAATCACAGCTTAGGTGATCACTATCCTCATCCATAATCTCCTCTGTTAGATCACCACATAAGTATTCTAGAGTGAGATTATCTACAACCCTTTCCTCATCCGAAAAAGAAGGGTCATCCTCAGCACAAAAAGGTTTATTAATCACGAGCTCGGCGTCAGTACCCTATCCAGTTCAACAGCTCTAAGCAAATTAATTGAATCTGAAACGGATTGACAAGTATTTCCCAAACCAATTCCTAAATCACTAAGATTTGACTTAATGTGTAAATCAGGAAAGGCAAGGAAGGAAGCTGAGGACGTACCTTCCGGAATTTCTAAGTTTTTCCATGCTGCTCTTTTTCCGGCTTTCACCAGAACGTGCTCTCCTGATGCCGCAGCCAATCGCGGACTGGAGCGGGCCGGAGAGATCAATACTTCTTTGATGCATGCAGCGTCCTGGATGGTGGCCTGCTTCTTGTCGACCAGCTTGAGTGTAGCAACACCCTTGGCCGCCGCATGCGCTGCACCCAGCGGCTCCACCTGGCGCGCACCTTCCAGCGACCGCGCCGAGCCAACAGGTTTCAGGAGCCCACCGGCCTGGCAGCGAGAAGCATCTGCCGCTGGCGTGTCCTGGCAGCCCACCACGTGATGCACACTAGCATCTGGCTCGGTAGACGCAGCATGTTCCTCACCTGGTGCGCTGCCCTCCGTGTACTTGGCGCACAAAACAGGCAGATGCATGCCGGTTTCGTCCCCTGCCGCATGCATCCCAGTAGTGGTCGTTGCATGCACCACCTGCCCAACCGAGGTCAAAGCCTCCTCTACCATCAATGAGTGTTCCTGCACAGAAGAAGAAGTATTTGCCCACAAAATATTCCCTGCTGCGAAACCAACAGAGTTGTCTAATTCAACATCTTCTTCCGCTAGGACCTTGTCACAACATTCTTGGACAGTCCTATCAAAAGCACCATCAAGAATCTCCTCCGCCATTAATTTGAGCTTAGCTTCAAGTTCGGCATTTGGAGTATGATGGCTAAGTTGGTTTGTGTTGGTCATTGTCTCCTCCTCCATAGGAGGATTCTCCTTGGGTGTGGTATTATCCCCTTCATAACCATCTACATCCATGTGAGAATCCATACTAGCATCTTGGTTGGGGTTTTGACCACCTTGCGAACCGAGGTTACCATCTTTTTCCCCCTTCTTGCTACCTTCCTCATCTTCTTTGAGATGTGGCCATTCAACCTCATCACCATTCTCATCGAAGCCGGATTTCTCTATCTCAAATTTTAACACAAAATAATGGTCTCCAATAACCACATCCAAAGCCGAGGGGAGTAACTTTGGATCTAACACCGCAATCAAAACTCTACCAAAGTTGTTCTTGCGAGACATCTTCATGTCAACAGTTTGGGTTGAGCCAAGTATGGACCCGATCGCCCAAAGATTGAGGTACTCCCTTAGCTTCTTCCGAATGCCGGTTATGCGCACCCATACTTTGGGTAGAAGAAAACCACCATCCTTATCAGTCCACTCATCAAATTCCAGCCGACCTCCTGTTAACACCCCATTCTCACGAATGTTCATGCCACCATAATGGATGGACCTTCGGAGATCCGCTCTAGACGGAAATGTAACCACAAAGGTCCCATCCTCTTGCTCTTCCGGCTCCCATTTCCATTTGCCGGGTACTACCTTCTGCAATTGCTCGACAAGTTGGTCTTTAGAGAGCTTAGCTCCTATGACCCTGATCAAAGCAACTTTTGTGTCTCTCTTTTTGGATAATGGAGGATGAGGGATATGATAGAACCCTAGCCCCGCCACTGCATAGCCCACGGCATGCGCCACAGGTTTTGACATTTTGAGCACTGGACACCGATGATTAGGGTGCTCATTGTGCTTGTCACAAATGTCACAGATAAAGAACTGTTGTACACACCGATGCCTGGTGTCCTTTAAGACTGCACCGAGTACACTGCTTCTCCTTGCTCCCTGCACCGTTAGTGTCCAGCTCACCCTCCTCCATTTCTGCAACTTGATTGTTGATATGAGTAACAGGAACAGCCGCACCACCCGTGGCCACGCCACCACCTGGAGGCGGCATCACCCCTGTCAGCCCACCCGCCGGAAGTGGCAAAGGTGCTGCACCCCCGTGCTGACGTCCCGGGTTAAGCTGCATAGCAGCCCCTCCCCGGCCCGCGCGTCCAGCTCTTCCCGCTAGACCTCCCCGGCGTGCGCCAACACCGCGGTGACCCCTCGGGCGGTAGGCTTGGCGAGGACGCGTCCGGCGACCATAACCTCCATCTTCGGCATAACCAGGATCAAAGTCATAGTCGAAGCCGCCTCCCCATGCCTCTTCACCTTCAACAAAGTCATCTTCGTATCCTCTTTCCCACGCTCGTCCAGCCCCAGCGCCCGATCCACGGTCGCGGTCTGCCCGCCTGTTGAACCCGTGACCACCTCCTCCTCTCCCATCGCCACCAGCTCCCCTAGCTCCTTGCATCTCGGCTGACGCACACGCTGGCTCGCCCGAACCAGTTTGGGTGGATGGTGGAGACGAGAAGGGAGAGGAACAGTTTAGTCTATAGAAAAGCTTTCCTGCTCTAGAGAAGAGGTCACCTATTGATGTGGAGAAGGTAAAACGATTTGGTACCCCATTATGATGGAAAACCACCGATTGGCCTGGCTCTGGGCTCGTCACACCGGTCCCACTGCTGGGAGACCCGAAGGAGCTGACAGCCGCCCGACCACACGTCCTGGGTACCGAGGCGTCTTGTCTCCTTTCAAAATTTGAAAAAACGGCGACCTCCGTCTTCCTCGGCGGTCCGACGACGCCTCGCCGACCTCCGGGTTTCGCTAGTTCCTTCTTGCTGCGTGCTGTAGCCAGCAGCTCACCGAAGGTCACCGGCGGAGTAATCCGGCGCTTCGGCAGAGGACCTTTCCAAGGTTTGGGCTTGGCCGGCACCCGCCGCCCAGTAGGTAGCACTAACGCCGACGCTCCGCTCTCGCATGAACGACCTGCATGAGAAAGCTCCCGTACCTGCGCCGTCGATTCGCAGTATCCCGCCTTTGGCAGTATACGCGAGCTCGGGCCTGATAGGACTTGCATGGCACTGTACCTCGACGCGCCCATGCATTGTGGCGCAAGACCTGGTTCGCGCACCTCCTCAATATCTTCGTCGTCCGACGAGATTGAATCCGCTAGCGGCCAGAAACGAGAGCCAGGCCTCCGCCGTTGCCCCGCTAGTGGGTCAGCCGTCAGCTTGGGATCCGCAGTCGCCAAGAGCACGGTGGGCAGGACAACCAACCCATCGGAATGTGGCTCCGGTGCCAGCGTAAGCCGGCGATGCCGTGGCCGCCGGTAGGCACAGTCTTCCTCGTCGCTGTCGCTCACAACGCTCACCTGCCAGTCGTAGGCTTCCTCATCGTCGCTGTCGCTGACTTCCGTCACCTTCCCGTCGTAGTCGCTCGTGACGCTCATCTCCTTAGATGCAGAAACCAGCGGAACCTGCCCTCCCTTCTATTTAATGCTTATACCTATAGATTTTAAACAATGCACTTTGTTACTTTGGATTATTTTGTATAAGCACTCAAACATTTCAGAATTCAGATTTCAGATGATCTTTGTTTAATTATATGCAGTATTTGATATTTCTTAATACAATCATGAAAAACTGTAATTACCTTGTCTAGTTACAGTTTTATAGTGATTTACAATACATGTGCTTGGAAAGATCATAATGTATGAGTTCACCAATAAGTGAAGATAGAGAAAGGTTCACTAGTAACTCATGACAGAATCACACATCCTAGTGTACAGTTCATGGTTTATATGCAACATTCTTTTATTGTCAAGAATAATATGCCCTGTTTTCCAATGCTATTTGCATTTTCTTCTATCATTTACTCTTGGTTTGGTTTCAATGAATTAGAAATTAAAGCTCACTTTGGAAAAAATTTAGTCACAACTAGCAATGACATGAGCTTTCAATGAAGAAACGTTCAAGCAAACTGAAGCCAACAATTTGCACTCAAGATAGTCGCATCCTATTACAAATGAGACAACTATTGTCACTCCCATAACTAACAAATAACCTATGTGTACATGTTCTCGCTTCACCTTTCGAATCAACATGAAAATTCATCAAATGCAATGGTACAGAGTAGGAGAAAAAACAAACACATGTAACTATACAAATCAAAGCTGCTGGAGAAAGCTGGCCTCGTCGCTATCCACGGGCCACGGACGAGAATGGAGAACACTCAGACCCACTGTCTGAAAGAGCCTTCTCGGTGTTGCCCATCGGCAGAGGAGACGAGTGCCGCCGTCGCTACTAGTGGCGCTGCTCACAATCGGAGGACTGCAATCGCCGCCGTTGGGAGGAGCACTGGTCAGATATGGATTGCCTGAGGAGACGGGCGCTGTTGTCGTTGACGGTGGCGCAGTCCGAGCTCGGAGGAGGCGAGCGTCGCGGCGTCGCCGCAGTTAGGATGAGCTCTGGTCAGATGTGGATTGGGTCGTTTCTTTTTTTTTTTTGCGGCTCCTTTTTTTCCTTCTCCCAACTCTTTTTTTTATAATTCCTTCTGCCAACTTTGTTCGGATGGCTCTGCAGCCTACGATATTTTATTCGAGCCAAGCCGGAGCCGGTAACGTGCGCATTACTAAAGCCATCTGAGCCCACCTTGTCCCCCGTTCGATCTTCACGTGGCCTCAATCGGGGTCAGGTCCGCACTGTGTAAGGTTACGAACGGTTCGCAGCCAATTTTTCTCCGAAAATGCACACCACCTGCCAAAAAACCCTCACTGCTGCAAAACCCTGACCTCTACAAAGACCTATGGCTGACTCGGCTAGCAAATCATGAGATTGATGAAGTAGGCAACAAACGTGAATTTTGTAGATAGCCCCCCCCGCCCCCTCCAAAAAAAAGAGAAGTTTTTCAGTCCATAATACTTGCAAGTAGTTTTGATAAAATACTTGCAAGTAGTTTAAGGGTATTTTTGTAATTTTATTAATAATTAACAGATTTATATTTTTTCATAAAATATAATTTAGATATATGAACCACAACTTTATTTAAGAATAATATTGAACACATTATTAACATCAAAGATCAATTACATTGATGATTTTCATTTATATTATCAAGAAAATAAAAATTAATCAAGATAAACCTATCGTTTTGACGATAATACCCTTAACATGGTAAAATACTTGTTAGTAGTTGTGTACTTCGATCTCAAATCTCTACCGTTGGATCGAACTATTGCCAAGTAGTTTTAAAAACTACTCGACAAGTATTGTGGGTCGAAAAACTCCTAGAAAAAAACGTGGCTTTTGTAGTGGGTTGGAAGGGGCCGCTACATCCAACCTATTACTTCTTTGACAACATCATGGCATGTAGACTCTAAAATTTAAATGAACTAGTTTTATGGACCATGCAATTGCATGGTTATTAGTATGGTGTTTTGGACTAGGGTGTGTTCGTTTCTCGGTCTAAATTTTATAGCGTTCACATCAAAAAGAATCTTACTATTTAAGAGTACTAAATAAAGTTTAATTATAAAATAAATTACAGACCTCTAGACTAATTTACGAGACGAACCTAATAACGTTAATTAAGTCATGATTAGAAGACAGATTACTCGTAGCATCACTTTAGCAAAATATAGATTAGTTAAGCTCTTTAGATTCATCTCGAAAATTAGCATCAATCTGCCAAAAGGGTTATGTCATTAATTGATCGAAATATTCGTAAATAATAAGATTCTCTTTGATGTGACAAGTGCTAAATTTTAGAGCGAAGGAAACGAACGGGGCCTAAATTTGTGCTTAATGATGGTGATGTGTAATTTCTAAACAACAATAAAGGTATTTTTGGGATAATATTTTTGTAATAGCCATTGATGAGTTATTTTATTTCATTTTTGGGATTAATGTCGAAATTTTTGGGCCCTGAGTGGGAACGTGGTAGTCGGCTATTTTCTTTTGTGTGTGTGTGTGCTCGCGCGCCCTTATTACTACTACACAACAAATAGGATTAGCTGTTACGGATGTATTTTTAACACATTATTTGGGCATAAACTTCATGCAGGTAGTATCAGGGGGAAATGATGAATATGATATTGAGAATTTAAAGGATGTTGGAATGAAAATCATAGATAAATGTGACTGCTTGCCCCTTGCTGTCAAAGTAATGGGGCGGCTCTTGCGTGGAAAAAGGCTGACACCGGCCGAATGGGAAAATGTTCTGAATGACTCTATATGGTCAGCACCCAGAATTTCCAACGATATAAATTCTGCAGTATGGCTTAGCTATGAAGATTTGAGCCCTTCTCTCAAACGATGCTTTCTGTACTATTCCCTCCTCCCTGATAAGGGTATAAGGCTTTATGAACAAGATATAGTTGGCTTGTGGATTGCCGAAGGATTTATTACTCCTAGCCACCCGGACCAAAGTTTAGAAGAAGCCGGGAGAGAGCATTACGATATGTTAATATCACGACACTTGATAGAGCCAGACCCGACTTACAACACTCATCGGGTTTGCCACATGCACAATGTGGTTCGCTCGTTGGGCCAATATGTAGCCGGAAATGAAGTCCTAGCAATTCAGAGTGGAGAAACGGTTGACATTCCTAGCAAACTTGAATCAAGCAAGCTTCTTCGGCTGTCCCTGTGCATCGAAAAAGAATCAGATAAAAAAAATGTTGAGTGGAGGTCTCTACAGAAACAGACATCACTGAGAACACTATTTTCAAATGGACCTATAAGTATTAGCGCAGGCGACTCCTTGGCTACCTTTAAGCGTCTACGGACGCTGTGTTTATACTCACTAGAGTGTGATGCTGATGCATTGGTTCAGTCGTCGCTGCATAAACTCAAGCACTTGAGGCTCTTGACCATGGTAGGATGTAACATATCTGAATTACCAGAAACCATAGGCAAGATGAAACTGCTGCAATACATTAGCATCCGTAAAAACACAAGACAGATGATGAAGTTCCCTAAAAACATAGTCCAGCTTTCTCAGTTGAGGACCCTGACCCTTGCTCGCACCAAAATAAATAGTATACCCATGGGATTCAGCAAACTGGTAGATTTGAGGACCCTCGGGGGTTCCCAGTCAATTGGGATGGCAAGCAGCAGGGGTGGTGTAGTTTGAAAGAGTTGGGGCCTCTCAACAAGCTCACAACGCTTGGTGTAATTGACCTGGACGAAGTACCCCTTCCTGCTGCCTCGTATGCCAAGAATGCCGAGCTTGATAAGAAGGGGAACCTAAAAAGTCTCAGCTTTGCGTGCAGCTCCAAACTGGGAAAGGATGCCCGGTTGGAGAAATGGGGCCAAAACCTAGTCGTGACGGAGGAGAATCAACGAGCAATCGAGCAGGTGCTGGATGAGCTCCGCCCAAATCCCAGATGCTTGGCGGATCTTACCGTCGCTGGGTATTTTGGGCGGCAGCTGCCCAAATGGATGGAGTCTACCTCGCTGCGGACCTTCAGGAGCCTCACAGTTGTAATCATGACGGACCTGGCTTGCTGCACGCACCTCCCTGATGGACTGTGTCTGCTCCCGGCCTTGGATAGCTTCAAGATCTCCGGCGCCCCAGCCATCAAGCACGTCAGGTCTGAATTCCTGCAACCGGCAGGCCATCGTCCGAGGATGGCGTTTCCGAGACTTCGCAAGCTGACACTGGAGGGAATGGTGCAATGGCAGAGGTGGGTGTGGGAGGAGCAAGTGCCAGCCATGGCTATGTTGGAGGTGTTTAACCTCAACCAGTGCATGCTGAGCCACATTCCACCTGGCCTCGCCGCCCACGCGGTAGCTCTGAAGGAGCTGGCCATACACGATGCTGCGCGCCTAACCTGTGTGGAGAACCTGCCTTCGGTGGTCCTCCTTGAGGTCTCCTCCAACCCTGCCCTGGAGAGGATCAGTAACCTGCCAAATCTGCAGAAGATCTTGATCGCCGAGTGCCCGGCGATGAAGGTATTGGAGGGTGTAGGCTTACTGGACAGGATCGAGCTCTCAGATCACGACATGGAAACACTCCCCGGATTCCTACGGGATCTGAGCTCAAAGCAGTTGCAGTTAGACTGCTCGTCACCGCTTCTCACTTCCATGGCAGCGGGGAGTGTGGCCCCGAGTGGGGCAAGTTCAGACATATCCAGCAAGTCAAGGCCTATGCCAACGATGATGACAACAACATTCCAAGGAAATGGTGCGTCATGTACACCAGAGATCCTCACAGCTTACTTCCATGTATCAGCCGCTCTGCCACTATAAAAGGTAAAAACACACAACAACTGCTTGCAGCTAACCTGCATCATGACCATGCCGCCCGTTCTGGTTCATTTCATTAACTTGAATTGCTTCCGAGTGCCATTTGTAGTGGAAGAAATTAAAAAGGCGTATGCGGAACGACAACGAAATCCCGCCACTGAGCCTAGTGAATGCAAGGTTTTGGCATCCACGTCTCTCTATACCTGTCTTTTCTTGACAGTTACAGGTACATTATTGCAAAGTTGCCTGGTTTCATACAAATGGATGCAATGTTGGATATGTAACATCTATACACATCGCCCTGCAGGTGCAGTCTTCGTCTTGCTGTTTTTGTCCGGCTGGTGGTGTCGGGGATTATTTCGGTAGTAAACTTATATGGTCTCGTACGGATCACGAACTGGATGGTGCAAAACAGAATCACAAAGGAATTTTAGACATGTTTGGATCCTCTCGAGACGAGAGTGAGACGAGAGTAATAATCCTACGTCTTGTATGAATTGTATTATCGATGATTGTTGTGCTTTTCTGTTGTCTTTTCGTAGGGGATGTCCCTGCCCCTCTTATATATCCGGAGAGACAAGGTTACATGTAAAATCCTAGTCGGTTATAAGATTCAACTGATTAGAAACTCTATCTCTAAGCTTCCTAAACATAACAGAGTCTTATTCAGTCAGTTTTGTACTTTCCTTGAGGACTACTATAAGAAGTCGGTCGAATTGCCCGCCTTGGTTTCCATAGTGGTCTATGGCTCCTTTCGGTACCGTGTACCAGTCGAACTCCACTCTGTGAGATCTCTCGATCAGTCGCACTCCTTTGATGAGTCACCATGTTCCTGACAAACAGTCTCTCGAGTTATGTATATCCATAGGGTAAATACTCGAAAGGTGGCATCAAGCGCTCCAGCAGATCCAAGGACACAAGGAGTTGAAATGAAGCTTACACCATCTATATAGCTCCGTCGGTGGAGCTGAAGCTGCCATCAAGAGTCACCTCGATCGTGCTGGAGGCGGCTGATTCAGCGCTGTAATATATATCACGCATTAAAATAACAAGAGTATGATCGAGGTCCATATGCAGTTTGGTCTTTGGGTGGTCATTATTTGTACTAGTACTTTGTACTAGCAGTTGATACCATGTCACTGCTTGCCCCTTCGCATATAGACATCACAGATGAATGCATGTATAAATCGTGATAGATCACATGATTTCATTCCACTAATCCAAGCTTGCGCCTTGCCTACCGACTGTCTTGTAAATGTGAAATCATGTTTGTTTATCAAACAGATTATATAATCTGGAGAGTAAAGTTCTTGGCTGGTCCTTAAACTTGTCTCGTTGTGTCATCTAGGTACCTATACTCTTAAATTGCATTTCTAACTCCTCAAACATAACTTCAGGTGCTATTTAGGTCTCTTTACTCTCAAAGTGAAAATCTAACACTCTAAAGTTAGCTTCGTGTGACATTAAGGTCTCATACTTTCAAAATATATGATTATTCAAAATAATTTGATTAAATTTAATTTCTCATAGATATAGCTTACTTATAGTTAAACAAAGCATTTGAATTTCAGCTCAAATCTGTGTATTTATAGATTTCTGGAGACTATGATACTAAACAACAAAAGTACTTCATTTCGCTTGTTAGCTATATATTGCTACTAGCTAGATTTTGATTTATTAATTATCCTTTCCTTTTTATAATGGATGTTTTTATTAATCATCAAGGATAATAATTTATAAAAGATAGAGTTAGGGACTAAATATAGTTATTAATTCTTTAAAATTTGGCATGGAATGTGATGAGCTAAGTGCTTACAAATGTAGTAGCAATAAACTCGTATTCTGGACAAGATTTTCCCGATTAACTAATCCATTATAATGATACTCTCTCCATTCCTAAATGTAATCATTTTGACTTTTAAAAATCATGTTTGACCATTCGTTTTATTAAAAAAATTTATGAAATTATTATTTATTTTTATATGATTTCAAGTATGACTTATTTATTTTTTAATTTTCATAAATAACTTTGAATAAGACAAATGATTAATGTGATGTCCAAAAAGGAAAAGAACGCTTACATAAATGAACGAAAGTAGTACTATATTGTAGAACCTAGATGATATCGGAAGCTATGTTTAGGGACTTACATTTGCATTTTGAGAGTATAGGGACTAAAACAACACCCGAAGCTAAGTTTAAGGGGTTAAAAATACAATTTGAGAGTATAGTGAGCTAGATGACACAATGAGACAAGTTCAAGGATCGACTATGAACTTTATTCTAATTTGAATTATTGGTACTAGATTATATAATCTAGATGATTGTTTGTTTATTAGTTATTACCTAAATTATTATTTGTAAATGAGAGAAGACAATAATACCTTTGAATACTATAAAGGACTTTGGTCAGGTGGGGTCCAGTGGATAGCATCCCATGTAATTTTAATTTCTTCAAATTGCCGGATGCGGCTTCTTTCCTCCCACCCCCTCCATACATACTCTGGTAGAATTTCATTGGATCCCTTTTTTCCTCTGGATCCACCAATAAATCGTAACGTCGTTTGGTTTTTTTCTTTGCGATGGAACTTTGTTAATCACGTTTAATATCTCTCGCAAATTGAAATTAGTTGCTCACGATTTATCTGTACGCTCATTAAGAAAGAAGCGAACAATTATCGTTCATCTCTCAGCTCTGTAAGTCCACCGTGACTTCTTTTACTTTTCTTTTTCCTTGTACTATTAATATAAATTGGTCAAATTTTATTTTATTTTATTATAATAATCCACCGGTCCAGTTGTATTAATATAATTATAATAACTTCTCCCATCCTAATTTGCCGTAGAAGTGCAGCTAATGACAGCATATATACTCCGTTAACCACGACTCAGATAAAAATGGTCCAATCAAAATCTACCACGTTGCTGGGAGTATGGATGGGATGAGAAAAGCCGCATCCCAAATTGCCTTGAGTAGTGTGTGTTTTATCAAATAAGATATGTCGGTATACAGGGAACGAGGTTCCCATAACCATCCACGGGTTGTCTTGGGCGGCGCAGCCCAGATAGGTCAGGGGTGTGCAAGAGAAGCCACCGCTCACGGGCGGCGCAGCACGTCCTGAAACCCAAACGCTTCCGCGTGGCGCGGATGTTACCGTCGGACCCACGCGGTTGGGAGGATCTTAACTCCTCCCCCTCGGTTTTCGAGTGGGATGCGTGGCGCCCCCACAGGAGTGGCCACGACCCGGTCCCGAGCATGACGCTCTGGGAAACGACGTAACGGGCAGAGCAGTTACGCCTTGCCTCTCCAACAGAACGGCGGGAGGGGGCTGTATGACAGGTTCCTTCAATTCGCGTATCGACCAAAGGATTCGGACCAGCAACCGAAAGATTTAGGCATTCGACACTGTAGCACGTTCCCTTTGATACTATAAAAGGGGAGCCCTCGCCATATAATAGACAGAGACTCTTTGAACCCTAGAAACTCAAGAACATCATTGTAATCTTTCCAAGCTTAATACACACCAGACAAGCATGACATAGGTTATTACGCCTCACGACGGTCCGATCCTGGGTAAATCGCATGTCACCGTGTTCTCCCGAGGATTGGTTTCCTTGATCCATAACTCTCGATCCTCTCACAAAGAGCAGTCCGGCTGACTCTTATTTGTTGGTTCCCTTCCACCGACAAGATGAAATAAGGACCTTTTGAATATCTTATTAAATCATGATAATCTAAGCTCTGAATTATATAATCTGACCAAATAAGTTGTCATGTTTATTTACTCTGGATTATTTAATTTAGATTATAAAATCTTAATACAAATAAGCTGAAAGAAACACAAAGGCTCAATTAACATCTGCGATGCGCACGTCTGACAAATCATTGTTGTTTTTGTTGATTAGCGAAACGATTTCTGCTGACTAGGAGCTTGAAGCATCTCCAATGGACACACTATTCAATCTCTTATGGTTAAATGTAGAAATTTAAGAAAAAAGAAATCCTCCAACAGTATTTCAAAATTAAGTTGCATCCTAAATCAAGCCGCCTCCCTCTGATATATCAGAGCATCTCTAAAAGCTCCAAAAGAAAATTGACTACTAAATCATGTTTCTTATAGCACCCCAAAATTGTTAGAGGTAATTTTTTTTCTCCTCCAATAGTTCCTTCCAAAAATGATTAAAAATACTTTTGAATGGGTCACGTCAGTATTAGGACCCAATTTCATTATGTTTCTAGCTATATTGAGGAGGTTCTAGAGGGGAATTAAAATAAGTGGTTTCGGAGGACTGTTGGGGATGTGTTTTAACTAATCTCTATTATTAATTTAGGAAGAGTTTTTAAGCCTCTTTTGGAGATGCTCTCAAACTCACTTCGCTATAGACGCAGGCATACCTTTTCTTTTCATCACACCAATTTTTCGGTTCTATTCCTTTCCTCGTCCCATGCACTCCTTCCGCATCCATATGTGTTATATTTGCAACCTGTGTCGCTCTGGCCTTGCCATGCCGGCGTGATGAACCACTGTGACATCTTAAAATTGGGAACAAAAATTAGACAAATAGAAATCTATATAAAATCTAAAAGTTCAGAAAAAAGAGGGATAAATTCATAGTTAGAGATGAAAATAGGGACAAATGGAAGTTTCAATCTCACGGAATAGGGGCAATCATGCAAAGTTGAAAAAAGAGGGATAAATTCATAGTTAGAGATGAAAATAGGGGCAACCATGCAATTATCCCCATTTTAAAATATGAGAAAATTGAATAAAAGAACCTTGTTCACGATAGGAATCTAATGAGGTTTATTAAGTCATGATTGTAAGACGGTTATTGTAGGATCACTTTAGCAAAACATAGATTAATTGAGCTCATTAGATTCATCTAAAAAGTTAGCATCAATCTATCAAAATGACTTTTCATTAAATTGATCGAAATATTCATAAATAGTAAGACTTTCTTTGATGATGACAATGCTAAATTTTAGACAACAGGAAACGAACACAGCCTAAGAAGGCCAGCTCTGCCACTGCTCGCACCGTACCACCACAGCTTTGCCCATTCCGTGACGTTTGCTCGTCCCGAGCTCTCCGAGAAAGCACACATCCATAGCAGGCGAAGCTCCTTACCTCCGGTGTGCGCGCCGTCGGCTGCCAGCCACCACCGTGCCTATAAAACGAATGTGCGGTGAGCTCCTCCGCCTCCTCCCTCCCTCCTTGCTTCACCTCGCGTCGCATAGCCGGAGTATTTTGAGTTTTCACCATTCTCTCGAGCTTCTAGCCATGGCGGCTTCTCCACAAAAAACCGCCACCTCCTAGCCGCATCCCCTCCAACCTCCACCCCGGACGGATGTGTGAGAGTAAGAGCTATCAAATCCCTAGCATCCCGGCCTCCATCCCCCTCCCCTTCCATGTGCACTGCGTGCAAGCTTCCTCTAAATTCTGCCTCTCAACTACCCTCATGCACTATGAACCATGACTGTGTCCATTGTCGTGCTCCGCAGCCACATGCACTAGTCCACGATTTTCTCGATACAAAAATAATCTCAAAAATTCGAGGAAGATCTCAGGCCCTACCCTTTTACTTAAGTCCCTCATCTTTCTTCCCATTCTGTTTAGGTCCCAGATTTTTATAGAAACACCCTGAAACTTTTAGATAATTATATTTTTGGTCCCTAAACTTTTACCCAAAACCCCCTGTAACGTTTTGTATTTAGAAATAGGTCCTTGTGACCTTGCTATTTTTACTTAAAAGCCACTAAGACTTCCAAATAGCATAGCTTTTGACCCGTAACTCCTTTTTGGGTAATTCTCGCTCACATGATCGTCGCGATGCGTAGAAACCAATGCCACCCATCATAAATCCATTACCTACCAGATTCCTGAGTTATTTCCTCTTTGACCCTTATTTCCACCGTTCCGATCTTGTTTTTTCCCATGATTTCCTTCACCATTGACACCCTAAGAAACAATACATTCAAACTAAGCCTCCTACATTAGACCTCATCCTCTAAACATTCAGTACCCTAAATCCTTCTACCTAGTATACACCAGATCCTCAAAGTTTCTATTCAGTCCTATTTAAATCAACCCAATTCTTATTCAGTTTTATTTGGATTTATTCGACTCTTGTTTATTTTATTTCTTTTACGCTAGTACTATGTACCGTAGCAAACGAAGCATCCGAGGGAGTCTAGCAATAGAGACGAGCCTAAAGGCCTAAGTCTCCGGAACGTCTCTCGACCCCGATACGCGAAGACGATAATCTAAACTATTACGGAATATAGCGATGTCGAGCAAGCTCTAACTTTCCTTGATCATATTTATCCTACATTCATTAGTTAGAACCTACTTATGACCTATTCTATAGTAGTGACTTTGCTATTACTACTTTCATTATTACCCAATTCGTGATATGGTAATTCCGTTGTAAATACCATAACCCCTCCTTGCTTGCATCCCCGAATACACCATAACGCGAGACGCTCCGACATTAGATGCCTAATGTTCGTGAAATGCTGCTTTGCATAGTGCGCATAGGAACCCCGCGATGATGCCCATCGTGACACCATTGTGAACTAAATTTACTTTATGGGACTAGCTGTGCATGTGAGGATCTAGCGGTGTGAGTTGATAGATGGGAACTAGAAATGATGGTTCATAGAAAATGTGGGATGGTTAGATGGATGGGGGTGAGGCCGCAAAGTGATTTAATTTCCTGGCAGGTGCAGTTCCAGCTATCCAAACCATTAAATTTTGACCTACAATCTCGGGATATGAGTCTAGGTGGGGACAAGCTCTATTTCTGTATTTGATTTATTTTCCTTTAGTTTGTCGGTGTACACATGTGGTACCGTGCCACTTTTCCATGTGCAGCAGGTGGATTCAATGCAATGGGCATTCAAGGGGTGGGGGACGCTTGGTGGATTCAATGCAATGGACATTCAAAAGGTGGGAGACAGTTGGAGTAATAGTGAGTTGGTTGGTATGGAGTGAAGCTGAGTTCTGTTCAATTGATTCCGGACCAACTTGAATACCACTCTTACAAACCAGCATGTACTACTAGTGCTACTTCAACAGTATAATAATAAAAATCGTTGCAATGTGGCAGACGATTTTTTTTGTTCACCATGCGATTTTGAAAGTTCCAATTTAACGTTAGTTTACTGGCTGTACCTCACATGTACTAGACGGAAAATGTGTACAGCAGGGGCACCTCAACACAATTGGTACACTAAATGCATCAATAATGTTACCACTTCTTCTAATAATAATTTTTGCACCATGGGTCATCTACAAAATATCAGGATGAACACATGATTTCCAAAATCTCGATGCCACATCAGTTTATGTACCAGCGTAAAAAATGCACACCCATGGTACCTCATCTGCTACAGGACACTTGCACCAAATGAGCCAATCCATATACCGCATTTACTTAAGATCAACAATCAGAGAAGTAAAAACAACCCATTTTCCTTTTTGTACATGCCTAGTTCAATTGCTAACCCAAGCATTTGAATTTATAGCCTTTCAATTTTCTAAACAAATTTTGCTAACATAAGAATTTTGATTGTACATCTCCAGTGAAATTGTTTTACACCCAAATAATTATTAGTTTCAAACTGTAATATATCCTACATCTCTGGTACATCATTGGTACTTCATCATCCATACAAAATTGATAAAACACATCAGCATGAACGAATATGTAGATGCATAGTACCATGTACCAAACAAGAAAAAACATACACGAGCCGAAAAAATTATTGTACATAACAAACAAAATCATTGATTGTACCAGTCATGGAGACTTGTTATACACAAACATTATTCCAAAGAAATTCTGACATGTGAACATCGATGAGCACAACATTTTTACAGTGTCTACAAACAAGGAAAATCACTAATACTCTACAAACAAGACAAAATCACTAAGGGCGTGTTTGGCAGGGCTCCAAACAGCTCCGGATCCAAAAAACAGCTCCACTCCAACTTTTTCTAGCCAAACACCTCAGCTCCGGAAACTCCGGATAAAAAAAACATGAATCTAGCTCCCAACTACACCAAATCCACGGAGTGTCTCGGGGGTACGGTACTCCACAAACACTGGTTTTGGAAGGACTCATGGAGTTGGGTGGAAATTACCCACCTTTGCCATCGATTACACACGATACCGGTTCGTATACTTTTTGTTCGTTTCCCCGATCTCCTATCGATCGCTTCCCGTGTCGCGCGACGGGCCTGCTCGACGTCCGCCGGCGCCGCCGCCTCCCCTTCGCTCACCTCCGGATCACCGGAGAACGGAACAAATGACCCGTTCGCCGCCTCCTCCACCGATTCCTCTCGTCTTCCGGCGTCGTGTTGGTCTTGCCCGCCCTCCCTCTCGCAACCCTAGGCCACGGCCAGGGCTTGGCTGGCCAGGGCTTTGGCGACCAGGACGCCGCCGACATGATTGCCGCGGCCGGCCAGGGCGCAGCCCGTACGGCATTTGCTGGCGCTAGATGCCGTGGTTGGATCGTGCAGCAATTCGACCAACATGAACGCGCCGAAGTTGGCGTCGCAGCCTCAATCCGGCCGGCGTCAACGCATCTCACGTCTCTACTACGGCTAGAAAACATCCCGCGTCAACCAAAAAAATCAAAGACGGTGATCAGGTATAAAGGATTTCTTATTTGCACTGTTCGGAAACTATACTTCTAGTTGTAGACGATTCCTTATTTGCATTGTTCTCACCTTTGGCAATGAAGTGTTCAAGTGGTCGGGTTTCACTACAGCGTGTTTCGTTTGATTAGGGCAGTGCCGATCAGTAGCATTAAAAAAACCATTGTTCTATGATGTGAGAGCCGTAGATTAGCATTTAACAATTATGTGATAAATCATGTGTAGGGGGATTATACTGATTGGAACGACCATCATACCACTCTTGTTTGCTTGTTGTTTGCTGAACAAATTCGAAAAGGATATAGACCAAACACACACCTGAACAATGTGGGCTATAGTGAGGTAATTGATAGGTTTTTCTAGTCATCCGGTATTATGTTGAAAAAACTTCAGCTTAAGAACAAATGGGACAAGTTGAAGACTGATTTGACTGTTTGGAGAAAATTGATGAGGAAACAAACTGTGTTCGGTTGGAATTGGGACATTGGAACTATCAACATGGATGCCGAGTGGTGGAAAAAAATCAAATCTGTGAGCATCTACCATTTGCTTTTCTTTCTATTTTTTAAATATGATGCAATTGCTTACTTTATAATTAAATATGTAGGAAATACCAGTTGTTGGAAAATTTAAGAATAGGCCTCTCCAAAATGAAGATGATATGAAGGTGATGTCTGGGAGCATCATTAATGAAGAGATAGATCATTGGAATCCTATGTCTTCCAACCCGATCATACCTCCTAGTGCAGATCCCTGCCCTCATATTGATTTGGAGAATGGTGAAGATACTTTTGAAGTCTCTCCTACACCTACCAGCAAAACTCGGAGAAAGCCTACCATTATTCTTGACAAACCTAACAAGAAGCCTAAGACTAGCACTCGGACTTGTTATACAGGAAAATATTTCAAACATATCACGGAGTGTTGAGGCTTTTGTGACTTCTAGGATAGGAGGGATCAGTATTGATGAAGTCATGGCCTCATGGGACATGTCATTGCATGTAGGGCTACCCTTGGGACTCGATGAGCACTTCGTGGCAACTGAGTTGTTTGTGAAGAAAGAACAGAGGGAAATGTTTATGACTATTCCCACCCAGGAGGATAGGTTCAAGTGGCTAAAGAGGAAGTTTGACATCTTGTTTGGAAAATGATTAATTAGTCTGGTGTCATTTATCTATGTCATGTAGACATATTATCTATTTGTGTGTCTTGTGGACAAATTATCTATTTGGGTGTCATGTGGACAAATTATCTATTTGTGTGTCATGTGGACAAATAATCTATTTATGTGTCATGTGGACATATTATCTATTTGTGTGTCATGTGGACAAATTATCTATATATCTATGTGTCTTGTGGTCAAATTATTTATCTGTGTGTTATTGTCAAATAATTTATCTATGTGTTATTGTCAAATCATTTATCTATGTCATGTTCACAAATTCTTGCAGATAGATAGTGATGATGATGAGGCTGAGGATTTTTTCAGAATGGTCTTAGGCGGTTCTATGATGGCACAAATATATGTTGACATGTACCTTACTAAAAACTCTACAAGGACATCAACAACAAGTGGGATGGGATTTATGTTGGAGTTTTTCAACACTCCACGAGAATGCCATAGACAACTTCGCATGATCACGAGAGATTTTCTTCGACCTGCATGGGTTATTGGTTCAGAGGTATGGGCTGAAACTGTCAGTGCACATATCAACTGTTGAGAGTCTAGGTATTCTATTATTCATTTGTGGAGGGAATGAGTCAAACACAGAGTTGTTAATAGATTCAAGCACTCTAGAGAAACTATTAGTAGAAAATTTGAAGATTTTTTGATCTCTTTGATGGCCATGGCAAAAGATTTCATTTGTCCAAAAGATACAAATTTTCATATGATACATAAGAGTATAAGGGACGATAAACGAGTGTATCCATATTTCAAAGATTGCATTGGAGCACTTGATGGCACACATATTCGTGTCACACTTCCACCAGATGACCAAGTAAGGTATGTTGGAAAGACAGGGATACCCACCTAAAATGTGTTAGCAGTTTGTGATTTCGACATGCGATTCACATATGTGTCAACGGGCCAACCGGGAGCGATGCACGACACAAGTGTACTATACAATGCATTGAGTGTCGATAAGGACATATTTCCACATCCTCCACAAGGTAATTATTTTATTTGTGTTGACTATCACATTATGATGTATGTAAAATATGTAGTATACTAATTTTTTAATCATTACTTTATAGGTAAATATTACGTTGTTGATGCGGGATATCCTAATCGTCCCGGTTATCTAACTGTGTACAAGGGTGAGAGGTATCATATGTTGAGTGGCATAGAGGTATGGAACCTAGAACACTGAAAGGAAAGTTCAATCGCAAGCATTCATCTATTCGCAATGTGATTGAGAGATCTTTTGGGTTACTAAAAATGAAGTGGGAAATTCTATACCGGATGAAGAAATACCCCATGTGGAAGCAAAAAATGATAGTTGTCGCTTGTATGGTCCTCCACAATTTCATTCGTGAGCATAACAATGAGGATGCAGACTTTGCTCGGTTTGATCGTGAACCAAATTTTATGCCTACAATTCCGAATCGGTATAAACGATTTTGTCGTTCGGACAAATACATCAGATACATCTACTGCAGAAGCCAGTGCGCATTGCATGGATACTTTTCGGGATGAACTTGCCACAGCTCTCGCTATTGGTTGGAACTAGCTTGTAAACAATTTATGAAAGTGTTTGAACAATTTGTGCGTGTAAACGTGTTTACTTCTTGTTTTAATGGATATTTGTTTGACTTGTTTGAACGAATATTTGTTTGATCAAATGCATGGCTTGTTTGTTTTATAATTGCAAAAAGAAAAAAGGAACAAAAAATAAAAAAAACACCTATTCCGGAGGGCAAAACAGGGTATTCCATTCAAATTGTCTCTTTTTAGAGTTGGAGTTGTTATTTCTGCCAAACATATTTCTCAGCTCCAAATTGCCAGTCCAGCTCCACGAGTGGAGCAGTTCTATGATGGAGCAGCAGCTCCAGAGTTGGTTTGGCAGAGTTGGAGCCCTACCAAACACGCACTAATACTTCTTAGGTGCAGATGCACAAAAGTCACATGTATGCATCGTATGAATCAGCAAAAAGGAAAATACAGGAAGAACGAACAAAGAAGCAGACATGCACCTGTTCCCGAGTGCCCGGCATCGCACAAATCAAAAAGGAATTGGTCCTGTTCGTTTCCTGCCCTCTAAAATTTAAGCATCGTCACATCAAAGAGAATCTTACTATTTAGTAGTACTTTTTATTAATTTAATAACAAAACCTATGTCACGACCCTCCCTCTAATTTGCGAGACGAATCTAATGATCCTAATTAATCTATGTTTTGCTACAGTTATGCTACAATAAACATCTTCTAATAACACCATAATTACCCTCGTTGGATTCGTCTCGTGAATTAGATAAGGGGTCTGCAATTAGTTTCGAGATTAGACTTTATTTAAGTACTCCAAAATGATAAAATTCTCTTTGATTTGACTGGAAACGAACAGGGCCAAAACGAACAAACCTAGACCAAAGCTATGAGATGGAAGTGGCAAAAGAAATAGCAGCATGTGCTTCTGCATCGCACAAATCAAAAGGGGAAAATAGCGGCCATGTGCATGCGCTGCTTCATCTCACAAATCGAGACAGAAAAAAAATAGCAACCATGTGCTTGCCTGAAGAACAGTCAAGACCAACCGCTGGCGGGGACCGTGGCCGGCAGGACGCACTGTCTGCTGGGAGTCTTCTCTTCTCGCACGGGACGTTCTTGCATGGCAGAAAAAAGGAAGAGGCTGCGGGTCGACCTTCGGCGGGGAGCGTGGAAGCGGGTGGCCGTCCTCCTCGCCCAGCCGCGGAGAAGACTATTTGCCGGCCACCGTTCGTTTTCAAATAGGGAAAGTCAGCTCAACAATTCAGATAACATATTGTTTGTTGGTACAACATTTCGATAACATGTTTTTTTTTGTTTGTTCAATATTTTTTCAAAGAATTTTTTTAAAATGCTGTCTCGACATTTTCGAAAATATTGACACAACATTTTTTTCCTTCTTTCTTTCATGTTATAAATAGTTTTTGAAATGTTGATTCAACATTTCTACGGATGTTGTTACAACAATTTTTTGTTTTCAACTTTTTCGAATGTTGATACGAACTTTTTCGAAATGTTGACACGGCATTTTTTTTGTTCCCAACTTTTCCCAGATGTTAACTCAACATTTAGAGATGTTGATCCAACATTTTGACGTGTTTGCCCAACATATGTTTTTTGACCGACCTTGGCCCGACATTTTCAAATATTGATGGAACATTTCATTTTTAAACCAGATGTTGACTCAACATTTTTTTAGTTAACAAAACATTTTAGTTTTTTCTATTTTTTTATTTTTGCAACTGCTAGGGTTTATGGTAAGGGTTAGGCCGGTTAGGCCCTAACCCTAACCCGAGCTCCGACGAGCCCAGCCCGACGCCGGGCGGCGCGACCGTCGTGCGTGGAGTCGTGGCGGGATCGCGGCGGCGGCACACGATGGCCCATGGTGCGGCGGCTGGGGGTGGTCGGGGCGCGGGGCTCGGCGGCTCATCGGCGGCTGGTCAGGCGCGTGCGGAGCTTGGCGGCGGCGGATGGTCGGGCACGCGCAGGGATTGGTGGCAGCTGCGGGCCTGGTCGGGCGTGCACGAGGGGCTTGGCGGCTGCGGTTGTGGCTAGTCGTTGGCCCGTCGACCACGCGGGGCTTGGGGCGTAGCGACGGGCTCGAGGCGCACCGGTTGGCTTGGGATGGCGGCAGGGATAAGAGGCGCGTCATGAGGAGTGCAGCAGAGCTGAAGGAAGAGGAAGAAAAAGCATTTTTTCGTTATCTGTTGGTTGTTTAAGTCTAAGAGTCACCGTCGGGAGATTTCCCCCACCGCTAGTGGGGAGCATGATGGGTGGCCACTCGCGTCGCTCAGCCATAGGCGGGGCGTGCGGTGGGAGGTCGGTTGGCCTCATCACCCAATGACGGATGGCGCACCGAGGATGGCGGGTGCCGCTCCGATGGCACCCTTATCCCATGCCAACGGGCCGTGCATCAGGTACTCCGCACGGGATCCAACCACGACTTGTCGGATCCGTCCACCCCGATCCGCTGTTCGTCGAATCCGACTACTTCCAACCGGTCATCACCACGAAGCCCGAGGCCACGCGTGCGCACGTCAGATCTGACCGCCACGAGCCGGATCCAGTCACGTCGAGGAAGAAGATGAAGTTGGGCACCTCAATGGCCGAAGCGCTCTCGACGGCACCTCCATGGCCATCCGAGTGGTAGAGAACCCTTCAGCTCGATGCAGGTCCAACATTTCTCCTCCTCTCCACCATGGTTGTCGACCCGCCGCTGCGACTTCCATAGCCGTACATGCGGCATCTTCAAAAGCCCGCAGCCATGGAGGCTGCTCGTCGTCGCCGGATCTACTCATTGTCGCCGCGCAAATCGCCCCGACAATGGAATCGCCTCCAACACCGGACCCAGAAATGCTTCCGTCTCCGACTGGTGAACAAGAACAATCGATTTGAAATTTGAATTCGTTGGATCTGATCCTCCTGACCCCTTCCTTATATCCTTCCGTCGGGTACCAGAACACCACACCAACCTGGACAAACCTGGAACCTGGACCACTCGCAACAGTGAATCTAAAACCAATCTTGACCATATACCGCCCCGCTCCGGGCATTGAAACACAGCTATACCGTGAAGTGTATACGATCGTGACATAAATCAGAAGCGGTGCAGAACCCGTGCCTCGGTCTGCTCCTGACTCGGATCTCGAGTCCAGAATCGAACGGTCCAAACATTCTGATGGAATATTTGCTTTTGAGTCCAATTTTTCATTGCTGTTGAAATCTGGCTGTAATTTATGGTGGCTGAAATGTTATTGTAATATATTCTGTTGAATATTTGCTACTTATTTTTTAATGCTGTTGAAATCTGGTTGTAATTTTTGGTGCAATCTAGCTGAAATGTTGCTGAAAAATATGGCTGGTATTTTTTGTTGAAAAATTTGCTTCAGTTCAGTTATGAAATATTTGCTTTCTGTCAAAACTTTGTGAATCTGGCCGGAATAATTCAGATGTTGCCGAACGCCATATTTTGGTTGGAATTATTCTAGCTGGAATCCCTTTAAAAAAAGTAAAGCGACTGGTTGAGTAGAAGGAACCGGAATCACGGTTCTGGCCCATAGATTAATTCCGGTCCCTGTTCCAGGCCTTAGAGTAGCATGTTTTAAGGTTGAGTCCAAAAGGATGCCAGTTCTATCAATGGGGGTTGAAGATCGGTAGCTTGACCTATGTTTCCTAAGCTTGTACACACACGAATGAGGCTTAAGCTCTAGGATAAAAAAAAGAGTAAATTTCACAAAACACCAGGTTTTGTGGTCCTTTTGTCACAAAACCCCGGATATTATGACTCGTATCACATAACCACAAGTTTTATGGTCATATTGTTTCATAAAATCCCACCTCTATTCAAAATTGACTGCGAATATGATTTATGGATTCTAACTTTTTCTTGCATGACATATGTGTCATGGTCGAATTAATCAACGAAATCATCAAGTTGAATACATGAAAAATTTATCTTCTCACATGAAAGTTAAATACACGTCTAATATTCATACTACTTCGATAGGGATTATATGAAACAATATGACCAAAAAGCCCAGGGTTATGTGACACCAACCATAATACATGGGGTTTTGTGATACAAGGACCATAAAACCTGGGGTTTTATGAAATTTACTCTAAAAAAGTTCAAGGAAGAAGACCAAGTCGAAAATCAAGTGAAAATCTTAAAAGAAAATTAGAAAAGGAGTTTGTGATGTGATTGATCAGCCCGCATGTGCAAATAGACTTTTTAGTCGCCTAGCAAAAGCAGCCGTATGTGGAAACTGGTTGCCACATACAAGTGGTTCTGGCATATCATTGTAAATGCGAAATTTCCACAGATGCTTGTAAATGCAAAATTTCCACAAGTGATTTTCTGTAGTAGCTGGTGTAATGCATATAACCCAACCATATATCATTTCGTTTACAAAGAAAAGTTACATTTCATGGAGCTTGTCTTTGATCTGTAGAGCAGACTGATTCACATCCATACTCAGATCACAATACTGGGCGATGGTTGAAGCCATCGCTTCCTATTCCATAAACAAATGCACCAAAATGAGGATTCATGCAATGGATATATGACAAACTCAAAAAATTATGAAGGTGGAAATGATGCATCAAGTTAAAAACACAACAAACTAAGAATCACAGCCATAGCTACTATATAATTCATGTTATTAATAGTTTCAGAAAAGAACTCAATTAATTCATATTATCATTTAATAAAAATAACAATTTGCTATAACTTATATTTGTCATTTTAGTTTGGGCTGGCATAAACATAGAATAAACTATAGAACAAAGTCAATTTTTTGGCCAATTAATGAATGTTGTAGATATGATCGGGAGTGTTTACATGCCAAGTATATAATTCTCGGGGTCTCACACAGTGTGTCTCTGTTTTTCACTTTCAATGCAGGAAAGTGACGTTAGTTTAGGCATAATTATTCTTGTTTAACAAATTAAGGAAACACAAAATTCCTTAGACGGAAACTGCGTTGCTTCTTGTATAAACACAGAAGAACTACAAACTAAAGCATGCAGAGATGAAACAAATCAAACTGTGCTGGAAAAGGGGCACTCGATTATATACTCATATGAGAACTCTTGGGATGAAATATCTAGTTGCATTGTAAACATGTCAAAACCTTGGAAATGCGTGACTTATGTTCGTGGACACAAAGGTGTAACTATAGGTTATTCTTTACCTTGGAATCAAATTTGTTATTGGCCAGTAATAATTGAATTCATGCAATCAGATTCAAGCAATCAAGCGCCCTTTTTAGAACTGTTCTGCGTTGACAGAGACCTAGTTGATCCAGCCCTGTTTTCCCACTAATCAAGCACATATCAGGTTAAGCAACTTGATAACAGTTCCGGGCAAGGTAGCTAATGCTGATAAGCTAACTTTCCAGCTGAGTGCAGCAATTAAGAGAGCAGTAAGTAGAAAAGCACAGCGTTTTAGGGTTTCAGCACCAATAATATCCTCAAGGTCAAGGACACCTTGTTGGGACTAAAAGCGTAGTCAAACATCCTCAATATGGCAACCTTTTTGGGTACCAAGAAGTTATCTACTGCTGCATGACTTTGACATTAAAATGTCAGAGAAGACCTAGCACAGGCCGCAGCACATTTTAGCTAGGCAAGGCAATAGTATTTCGTTGCAGCGAAGCGAAAACGTGCACAATCGGGCACGGCAGTTCCAACGTTCCATCGGAACTGCAATTGCCATGCGGCAAGTTAAGTAACACGTGTTCCGCCCCGTTGCGGCCGTGAACCGAAACCCGGGGGACCGGCGAGAGGAGGAATCACGATCGGTACATACCGGCAAACGAAGCACGAGGGACGAGGAGGTGTGACTTACTAGGCCGGGGCGTCGGCGGGGCCATGGGCGAGGAGGGTAGAGGTGGCGAGGGCGGCGTCAGCTTCGGAGTCGGCTCCGTCAGCGGGGAGGCGGTCGATTTGGATGGAGAGGAGCTGGTGGGTGGAGGCGGAGGCAGCTGCGCGGCGGCCGCGGCGGCGGAGGAGGAGCCCGCAGGCGAGGCGGTAGCAAACGAAGACGATGAAGACGACGCTGAAGCCCAGCAGCGCGAGGACCATGCTGGAGGACATGCCTAACCCCATGATGGTGGGCGTGAGTTGAGCCCCCGCCTCCTCCCTTCCGCCTCTCTCAAGCTCAAGCGATCTCATTCTCATCCGCCGCGGGAAGGGACGCACATTCCTAGCACATACGAAACCGGTGAGCTCTTTGTGAGATCACGGGATGAGACTTGTGAGAAGGATGAATCCAATTCCATCTCGATACCACAACGAAACAGCTTTTTAAATTTTGATACCAATTTCAGTTTACATTTTGATTTTTTATATGCATTCAATTTCTCCATTCTTTAGAGAAATACAGTTTCGCCCTCGAATCAGTTGTTAAATACTGTATAAATGTCGTGCTTTAATTTCTCCCTGTCATCAGTTGGTAAAGTAGATCTTTTATTCAGTAGGGCTTGTTATCTACTCTTCTTTATTACCCAGATAATCTACAGCTCCTTTTAATTAGTATCTAAAATTTTAATCAGATGTTAAATTAAAGCACATCATTCAGTATGGTTACAGCGCCTCCTGGCTAGATGTTTGCCTGACAATTTACAACTCAATATAAGTTATACAATTGAACCTTACAACTCCTTCATTTTCTTATGTAATATATACTAGTATAATATATATTACTTGTTACACACTGGACATGATGACCTAAGCGCTTACATCATTATTGATGATGGCATTGGCATAAGCAATTTACTACCTTCATACTACGACTATAACGGGACATATTGGTGACATAATATATTAGCTAGTAGGTTCCATCCATCATTGTGCGACCAAGCTACATGTAATGATGCTTTGTATACTAGTAAAAGAAAATAATTAATTGTGATGGTCCTTATATTTCATTCCTAAAGTCCACTCTTCCATACACGACATGAATTAAGAAGAGTGTTAAGAAAAGTCCACTCGGCCATTCGAGACAGGACACAAGTAAAATAAGGGACCACGGAACGCTCTCACATGTCTTTCCAATGTATTAATGATCCCATACGTAAGGGCATATATTGAACTTTTGAGAAGCTCTAAGACCAGTCTCGGTGGAGAATGTCATCGTACAGATTACTAAGAACCGTGCTGGTAGAGGGTCATGGTGATGACATTTATCTCTCATCCCATGACACTCCCTCTCTTCTCTCTCATGTCATGTCAGCAAATTTAATACTTATGACACTCTCATTTAGACTGGTCTAAATACTATATTTTGAGGTGGTTTCCATAATTACACCTCACAATCTGCACTAATGGGGATGGTACTACCTCACAGGGCCAACAACAACATTGACCGTATGAGGTTAACTTGCTGCTTTAGAAAGGTTTTCAAAGCATTTCCCACGGGGTAACACATTAACAAACTTCATAAAAAATCCAGGTTTGCCCTTGTTGGCGAACAAAAAAGGTAATAAGCCTCTAAAAGGCCAGGCAAGGCAAGGCGTCAATTTCATGAGGAGAGAAAGGCTTTGATTTTCTCAATATTAACTTAAATCACAAAAATGAAATTACCATTATGTAGCCCTCATTGAGATGATCAAAACAGACATATAGATCACTTAATTTGGAGTCCGGATGAAAACATTATTATACCTACAATATTTAAGCTGATCCTGATCGCTGCTTAAAG
>JAUNZO010000285.1:0-91643 GCA_031894775.1 Chloris gayana | reverse complement strand
TTGTGTCCAATCCGAGAATTTGACTACTCTATTGACACCTGACAAACATAAAAACATTGTTATTTAACTCCTGACATCCCCAGCTAATCAAGTAATTAAACACAGTCATATTCTGTATCATTATCAGAATTCAGAAAAACGTTGGTTGCACCAAACATCCTAGCAAAATCAGTGAAATTATGATAGTACAGCAGCAATCCTTTTTTACCCTCTGAAATGCACACAAGCAGACAGGGAAAAAGAGTAAAGTAGACGAAAGTCGTCGTCAGACCCGCACTCCAAATCAATCGCCTTCAAAATTAATACGAATTCGGGAAGAACAAGGAATAGGTGCAAGTCTACCTGATAGCACGTCACAGTCTGGAAGCATCTGAGCTCCTGCGTGAAATCCGGCAGGCCGATGGTGTGGTGCAGGATCCTATTGCTGCCGTAGTCGTTGCTGTTGGGCCCCCGACGATGCAGACGACGGGGAGGTTCTCGCTGAACGCCCCCGCGACGGCGTTGATGGCGCTCAGCCCGCCGACGGTGAAGGTGACGGCGCAGGCGCCGACGCCGCGCGCGCGGGCGTACCCGTCGGCGGCGTAGGCGGCGTTGAGCTCGTTGCAGCAGCCGACGAGGCGCACCCCGTGGACTCGCACTCGGCCTCGAGCTCGTCGAGGAGGGTCAGGTTGAAGTCGCCCGGCACGGTGAAGACGTCGCGCGCGCCGATCTCCGCCAGGCGCCGCGCCAGGTGGCGGCCCAGCGTGGCGTCCCGCGGCGCGGCGCCGCCGGACTGGCAGGCGTCCGGGACCGCCGCGGCGTCGGAGGCCGACTGCACCGAGCCCATGGCGGTGTCCATGGCGGCGAGGAGTGGAGCGGAGAAGCTTCGCGCGAGGAAAGTTGGTTGCCTTGCTGGCGGCTGGGGGCGCGGTGGCTCCGCGAACGGTGACGAAGGTGAAGTGGGGGCGGCCAGTGGACTGGACTGGACGGGCGGCATAAATGCTCGCGCTGGTGGGGCCGACGCGTCAGCACGGCTTGCGGAACAGGTGGCGTTCTGTGCGGATGCCAAGTGGGGCCTGGTCGTCGTTTGAGCCGTGGACTTTTCGCTGGCGGCGAAACAGCGGCCGCCTCGGCCGTGGCCGGCTGGCCGCAACGGCAATCCCGGGGCGTAGCGCAAGAGGAGGAGGCGCAAACGGATACGAACTGCGGGTAGAAGCCGCATAGAAAAAAGGAAAGGCGGCACGATGCGTCTTTGCAAACTTGCTGCACGGGAGTAGGATACGCGTTGCACGAGAAAGTGATTTGATTAGTTAACAAATGCGCGCTGTGGCGTTTGGTGGCGGCCGAGTAATCGGGCTCTCGACCCTTCTCTTCTAGACTAAACTTTGTTTGTTCTTTTCAAAAAAAAAACTTTGTTTGTTCGAATCAGCAGGCATCGTCACGAGTCTGTGGGTGATTGGTAGGGCTCATGTGTTGTTTTGTTCACAGTGTCGGAGACAAAACCGGTGGAACTTCTTGAAAAATGAAAAGAGGAAGCCATGTCGTTGACTGACTGCGCGCAGAAACTACTCGACCACACCACACCTTCTCGTTGTTTCTAAGGTTCATCTGCGCGCGTCTGTGTCTGTAGCAGCCGGCCATGGTCTGAACGTTAATAATAGTTGCCGATCATGTTTGATAAAGCAATTCTGTTTGCGCCTGATTTTTTTTAACTAGATGGACACAGAGAGGTGAGTATAGCAGCCGTCTCGACGGTGACTCCATTTTGTCCAGGTGTCCATGTTCCGAGGTTACTTTGAGCCTTGACGCGATCGTGGCGTTTGCAGGTTCGCTTCCAGGAAGCTTGCCGACGTGTCGCGGCCCTCGCCGTGCATCCACGACGGGAAGAGTATCACGGGTAACGTACTTCGGAAACTCGTTAATGTGTCGCGTTGTTCTCAACGGAAACAGAGGATCTCTGTTTTATTCATCGCCTTCGAATAAAAGAAATGACTCGACGATACCTTATACAGCTTCAATGATATAGCCGTTCCAAAAAGATTTTTTCTTTTCTACTTTTGAGAACATCAAAAATAATTTCTTCTGTGGAGTCTCACCTGGACCCGGCCTTCCACAGGTTTCGGGCCACTTTGGCATTAATTTCGGAAACTCAGACTTAGCTTGGCCCACACGTTGGCTCCATCTAGTGGTGGCCAAACGGGCCGTTTGGCACGGCCCGGCCCAGGCACGTAAAGGCCCACAGCACGGCACGAATGCACGGCAGCCCAATTATAAATTTTGGCCCGTTAAAACTGAAGCCATGAAAAATAGCGGCGAAAATGGGGCAACCGGGATTCTTCGCACTGATTTGCATGTGCGGTAATTATTGTCCTCTTCCCACTGATTTGTTATTTTTGTATATAGTTTAATCTATGATGAATTCTGATTTGAACTTTTGTATTCATGTTTTCTATGCTATCATATACTACACGTGCAAAGTTTTAGAATTTTTAAAACTTTTAAATACATTTTTGGGAGGTTTTTAGGAGTTCATTTAATAGTTGGTTTGCACCAAATATTTTTCCGTATATATAACAATACATTATATGCGTTGAATGGTCTCAAAATTTTGACTAGCTACTTTTCTCAAATCTAAAATAACATTCACAATTTACATATTCTATTTTTAATCAGAAATAATGGAATGGTACAATCACTGCAAAGCAACCATCTTCGGTACTGTACATAATCCACTACAAGGAATATTATAATATTCTGCAACAATTTTAGAGTGACATTTAGTGAAAATATCGCCGAACGAACTATTTTGGGACGTTTCATTCATTTTAGTGGTGCCTGTTTCAACTGCGTCGTAAAAGTCCGATAGAAATCGTAAACTAACCCAATGGCATATTGCGATCTTAACTCTTAATTTTCATTGTAATAGTTTTTAATTTAAAAAATTACTTATAGAGTGTAAAAAATAACATGCTTTTATCTGAAAAGCTTTTTTATAAAATAAATATATAAACAAATACTATTCATTTGCTTGTTGTATAACGACACATATTTTTGGAAGGGAAATTAGAAATAATAAAATATTAATGGCATATTTTTTTTGTTAAATTAGAAATAATAAGATGGTAAAATTTTTTAGAAAAATAAATAAACTAGTTTTTTTCGCTCGTCCACAACAAAAGAACGGTGAAAGTTTTAAGAAAAAATAAATAAAAGTAGTGTTTTTCACCCATCCACAACAAAGACCAAATCTATAAAAATGGTGAAAGGTTTCTTTAAAAAATAAAAGTAGTTTTTTTCAGCCATCCGCAACAAAAGGCATTCCAAAGTCAAATCTATAATAGACCAATCCACCTCCCTCAACAGCCTTCTTTTTTTCTCATCCTTGGACTATATGGGCCCAGCTGTGTGCTCGGCCTAATGGGACTAATGTCTTGGATCATTTGGGCCTAGTTGTGCGCTGGTTGGACTTGATAAAAGAAGAAAAAAATCCCAAATGTTGCATGTGTGAATCGGACGGGAGAGCTCAAGTGTTGTAACCACAGCTTTCCCACCAAGATATTATGAACTATTGAATACATTATGAAGTTTACTTGTTATATTACTTTGCATCTATAAGATAAGCATATTCTCAAGTGCAGTGTGTTCATTGTCTCCTTTTCATCTCATCTATTCTGCTTGGATTTAGCATTATATTTTTTTTAGGTTCCAAACTAACTTTGAAATAATGTTTGCATCTAATTTCAGAAGCAACAAGAAAAATATAAAGATGTGCTACCCAATGTGATTGATCTTTTAAAAACTTTAATTACAGTAGAAAGACAAGGGATTGTGACTATATATTCTGTTTTTTCCATAGTGAATTCATTAGTTGTACTATGAAAGATTGACGTAGTTTATATTTAGTTAATCCTATCTGAACATAGAGATTATGTACAACAAAACAAAACAAAACAACCTATCAAGCTCATCTTGGATCATCATTTGCATTTTTTTATATAATCTTAGAAAGGACTATAGCAATATACCAAGTTTCCCTCAAGAGAAAATAGTAGGACACGAAAGAGAGGGCTGCTAAAAAAATGTAAAGCAAAGTCCTAAGATGGATCCGATCGAGGTTAAGTAGGAATCGATAGAAGTTAAATAGGAATTATCCAAACAACATGTTTTTTCTCCAGCTATAAAATCTTCTAAACTGGCATCACTTTTTTTATGATTATTGTTACTAAACATTTTGATGTAGCTGAGCATACCAATATCTCTTTTCTTTGGACACATTTCAAAGCATTCGTTAACTCTTTGCATGTAATGATTTCCAAACAACCACTAAATGTTAGTTAACTACAGTTTCTCTCCCTTAAAAGTAAATTGTCCGCTTTCAATGTCCTGTTTCACTAGCTCTGTCCATGGTTGTCGACATTGTAGAGTTGCAGACTCACCGATGCTCGAGTTCCTAAACTTGAAAGCTTGCAAGAGCTTGCCCGATGGAATTTTAGTTTTGTAGTTGAAAGTCGCCTAGGGGGGGGTGAATAGGCGATAATCCCGAAAATCACTTAATTTAACAAATTAAATACGCAGGAAAGATTTATCCGACTCAATGTCCGACTATAGTAGGATATGTCCGACTAAGGGCCAATATCCAACTAGAGTAGGACAAATCCGACTCCCTCGTGTGGAAAGGGGATCGACAGTCAAGATGGACAAATCTGCGGAAATTAAACAACAAGCAAGCAACTAGTAATGCTAGAAAGCTAGAGCAACAAGCGAGACAAGTAAGCAAGCCACATATGCAAGTAGATCTAGGAATTTAAGCAAGAACACCCTAGGTCTTTAGCACACCAATTTACAAGTAATAAGAGGGAAGACAAAGAGACACACGATTTTTCACCGAAGTTCAGCTCCACCAAGAAGCCTACGTCTCCGTTGAGGAGTCCACCAAGGACCGGGTTGCTCTCAACCCTAAACCTCGTCAAGCCGCCACAAAGGTCGGCTTAAAATTCACTAAAACAATGCTCCACGAAGGGAGGGGCAATACAAACGACCCGAGTCTCAACCACAAGCTTGAGAGCTCGCCGGGTAACGCCTAACCGTCTAGGGGATGAATCCCCAAGAGTAACAAACACAACAAGTACCGGCGATGAGAAAGAATCAAGTGCTCTTGAGATGAAGATGAAGCTCAACGATTTTCTCCTCAATCTTCTCACAAATCCACCAAGGATTGGAGTGGGGAATCAAACTTGAAGAAGAGGAGAGCTTGAGTGAGTTTGGGAGTGTTTTTGAGAGTGTGGGAGGTGCCAACCGGTCAAAAGAGGTCCACTTTTATAGCCGGGGCATCAAAAAGAGCCGTTGGCTCGGATCCGACTCGGACAAAGTCCGAGTGAGTCGGACCTAGGGTTTCGAAAGGTGGTTTTGGCTCCGGAGTCCGAGTGATAAATCCGACATAACTCGGGATATGTCCGAGTGTATTGGGGAGTCGGATATGTCCGACGGAGTCGGACTGTCCGACTCCTAGGGTTTCAATTGTGTGCCACGGTTCCGGAGTCCGACCGAGTCGGATAAGTCCGAGTCTATGTGTATTTTCTTTGGCTAGCTCTCCGGAGTCCGAGTCCAAAATCCGAGTGAGTCGGATATGTCCGACTCCATATGTTATTTTGTGTTTTGGAAAGAGTTTTGAGCACTTTCATTTTTCACACCTCACACTTGTGTGTCCCTCTTGATAGTACGGTGTTTCCTATACTCAAGACATAAATAAAAGACTTCATAGCTTGATCTTTAGCATGAGTGATCCATTTTTCAAATCTTGCACATATGAGTGAATATGGCCACTTGCTTTTTGTATTTCTTTGCTCTCAATTGTATTTTGTATAAGCACTGCGCACAAACTCATTTGAAATATTAGTCCTTTTTAATTGTATTGACGTCAATCACTCAAAACCATAATTGGGGGCCTAGATGCACTTTCAATCTCCCCTTTTTGGTGATTGATGACAATACAACTAAAATTCACAATTAAATATAAGAAGCGCTGAAACAAGAGAGCAAATAGACGGGAGCTCCCCCTAAATGTGTGCATGAGTTGAATTCAATTTTGGTCATTCCAAACCAAAAACACATTTTGAGAGGAAAAAACAAGAGAGCTCCCCTATTTCCATGCATTTCATCCATAAGTCATATCAATAAGAAAAGCGACAACAATGCATATGACATGTGAATCACACAAATGCAACTAGAAACTACACAAATAACATTACACCATCCATCATCCATAGAGCATAATTTATCACATGAATAATTAAAACGAGTTATTACAAATAGAAAGCACACCACATAGTTCACCACGATTACAACTTAAACGAAGCAACATGTCCATAAGTAAAACAAGATACAAGAGCAACTCTCACTTGCTCTACTCACAAAGGAAACAGAATAAAAACAGGAATTTTACTTCTCCCCTTTGGCATCAAAACACCAAAAAGGAGGAGAGGAGCCTACTCATCATCGTCATCATCGTCGTCCTCATCCTCTTCTTCTTCTTCTTCCACAGCGAGGCCCTTGCCTTTGGGATTCTCAGCCTCCTCCTCTTCTTCCTCTTCTTCTTCATCGGAAGCTGCTGCCACGGGCTCATCCTCCTCATAGTGAAACCGAGTGTGAGTGGAGGTACCGGTGCTAGGGCCGGTGGGAGTCGTGGTGAAGGCGGGGCCCGAGGAGAAAGGTGGTGGTGGAAAGTAGCCAAAGTAGAGAGACTCATCCGGGGTGAATGAGTCCCAAGGATACTCAAGCTGGAGGAGGAGCAGGTGCAGGCTCGGAGAGGGAACTCTAGGAGTAGTGATCTCGAAGATGATCAAGAATAATCTTCCGCCTCGCCTTTATCACATCATGATCCTGCTTGAGGCTGTCCATCTTGGCATCAATCCGCCGGCACATGCCGAAAAGACCCTTAAGCATCTTGAATAGTCCACTCTTGCTTTTCGTGCTAGGACCACGACCACGGGCCCCGTCTCGGACGAGGAGCCGTGTCTGGAGCCGGGAGGAGCAGCACTACTAGAGGCGGGAGCAGCTGGAGGTATAGCCCGAGAGGGAGTCTTAGGAGCATTGGTCGGCATCCTAGGTCGAAGGGGTTTGTGCTTGCAGTCCTTGTGGAAAGTCTTCTTGGAGATCCTCTCAATCATGCACATCACAAAAGGTGCATACACACAAGCACGTCTAGCGTCCACGGAGCCGTGCCACATCTCACTCGAAGATAAAGTCCCACACATTAAATTTCCTTTGAGTCGGGCAAGATATGAAACAGATCCTTGGCATATGAAGCAACATGATCTGCATTTCCACCCCTAGGAGAGAGAGTGAGGCGATAAATCCTGTGCAAGACCACATAAAGAGGCTTGAGACCGTGAGCAAAAGGTGGCTTGCACATGAACTCATCCTCATACATGTACCTCATGAGCTCGGGGTTGAGAGAATCTGAATCATGCAAGCAAAGATCCCTGTTCATAGTGTCCCTCAATCCAAGAATATTTGCAAACCTAGAGAAAGTGCAAGAGAGCTTCTCTCCATCAGTCATCCACCAAAACCTGTTTGAGTTCTTGTCAAAGTACACAAGTGGAGTAAAACCGACATACTATCTCCCGGTTCCGATCATACTTGAAACTCATGATCTCCTTGAGCCCGTGAAACTCACACATAGCAATAACTTCATCAAACAAAGCCGTGCGCCCGCTTGACATGTAATCCCAATCTATGTACTCGCATGGGCACTCGTGGGTTTGACCTTGCTCCTATAAGCACATATGTACCAGTCCGTGTGAAAATGAGACCAAAAACGGTTGTCAAGAGACTCCCGTTCCATGTCAAACCAGTTCACTTCTCTTGCCTCGGTTGCCGCCGACTCAGCCCCTTTGGCATAATCGATCATGGCTCCGCCAAGTCCGGGATGGACCACCACATCCCTCATCTCCCTTCGGATCTCGGTGGGTTCCTCTTCCTCCCTTGCCTCAACAATGGGAAGACCGATGGTTCTACTCCTTTTCTTTCCGAGCAACCATTGCCCTCTTTTTCGGATGGGGGTTGGCGGAGGAACGACCCATGCCGACAAGAGATAAACAAGGAATGGTATGAGATGAATAGCATAGATATTTGAGTTTGGATAGACATAATGCACAATTTCAAACTTTAGTGAGAATTCTCGCTGGAGTCGGATATGTCCGACTGGGTCGGATAAAATCCGACTAGTCGAGGGAGTCGGATATATCCGACTCACTCCGGACATGTCCGACCGCAACAGAGTTTTCACTAAAATCGCTATTCCGCATAGATCTACCGCACATTCCTAGCCATATTGCGTCTAGAGCATCTATAGCATCCTAGGAACAACATCTATGCAACAACTAGGCAGGGAAACACTAGAACTCCTAATCCATGGAAGTTGACTTTAAACCCTAGGTGAAAAGATGGGATTAGGGGAAAAACCTTGAAGCCAACAATGGAATCGGATAGAGTCCGAGTAGGAGAGACCTTTCCCCCACAAAGCTCTCCAAAACGCCGGTGGAGAAGGGAGATCGCCGGAGGGGAGCCTTGAGCCGCCGTTGGGTGAGGAGAGAGAATGTGGGTGTTTGAATGAGGGAGTTGGGATGAAGAGGTAAGTTGGATTCGGGCTTATGGGGTAAAAATCCCGTGGAGTCGGATATATCCGACTCCGTCGGACAATGTCCGACTCCTCAGGATCGCTCGGATAAATCCGACCGGGTCGGATACATCCGACTCGCAATAGTCGTCTTGCTCCAGGAGCGGAAAGATCCTTCACTTCTTTTCTCTTTTGATCTCAATTAAACTCAAGGACATGTACTAAAACTTCATTGGATGTAGTCAGCTACAATCAATCACTCCAACAATGATTACATCCAAATCCGTATGATCCAAAGATTAAGAACCAAATGATTTCGAAGAACAAAACACACAAGATTTTTCAAGAATTTTATTTTTCAAAAACAATTACTCTAATTCACAGCAGATATGCAAGTCTTCAAGCCACATTACTAGAATCAAGGATATTTAGCTCACTCCTTAAATAATAGAAACGGCTTTCATCTAGTGGCTTGGTAAAAATATCGGCTAATTGTTCATCGGTTCTCACATGACTCACTTCAATATCCCCTTTGATAGAATGACCTCTCAAGAAGTGATGTCTAATGTCTATATGTTTTGTGCGCGAATGCTCAACGGGGTTATATGCTAGCTTTATGGCACTCTCGTTGTCACATAGGAGTGGAATGCGGTTCAACTTGTAACCGTAGTCCCTTAGAGTTTGTCGCATCCATAATAGTTGTGCACAACAACTACCGGCTGCCACATACTCCGCTTCGGCTGTGGATAGAGCAACGGAGTTTTGTTTCTTGGATGACCATGACACTAGGGACCTACCCAAGAATTGACAAGTCCCGGAGGTACTTTTTCTATCCACTTTGTCCCCGGCATAATCCGCATCGGAATAGCCTATTAGGTTGAACTTTGAACCCTTGGGGTACCAAAGCCCTAGGTTGGGTGTGTGTACCAAATATCTCAAGATTCTTTTAACGGCCACCATGTGACACTCCATAGGAGCGGCTTGAAAACGTGCACACATACACACACTAAGCATGATATCGGGTCTAGATGCACAAAGATAAAGCAAAGAGCCGATCATAGAGCGAAAAACCTTTTGATCAACCGGTTTGTCTTTCTTGGTGAGGTCGAGATGGCCGTTTGTTGCCATGGGTGTCTTGGCGGGCTTTGCCTTGTCCATGTCAAACTTTTTCAATATATCTTGAGTGTACTTGGCTTGACATAGGAAGGTTCCCTCCTTGAGTTGCTTGACTTGAAATCCTAGAAATAATGTCAACTCTCCCATCATAGACATCTCGAACCTCTTTTTCATTATCTTGCTAAAATCGTCACAAAACATTTGATTAGTAGAACCAAATATTATGTCATCGACATAAATTTGGCACACAAATATATCATAATCAAAACGCTTAGTGAAGAGGGTTGCATCGGCCTTGCCCATTTCAAAACCCTTTTTCAAAAGGAAATCCCTAAGGCATTCATACCATGCTCTTGGTGCTTGTTTAAGCCCATAGAGCGCCTTATGGAGTTTGTACACGTGGTTAGGATACTTGGGATCTTCAAAGCCCGGTGGTTGCTCCACGTACACTTCTTCCTTGATTGGTCCGTTGAGGAAAGCACTCTTCACGTCCATTTGATACAACTTGAAGTTGTGGTGAGTGGCAAAGGCAAGTAGTATTCTTATTGATTCAAGCCTTGCCACGGGGGCATAGGTTTCATCAAAATCCAATCCTTCTACTTGTGAATATCCTTTTGCCACCAATCTTGCTTTATTCCTTGTTACAACACCGTCTTCATTTTGCTTATTGCGGAACACCCACTTGGTGCCCACGACATTCTTGCCTCTCGGTCTTTCTTCTAATGTCCAAACTTCATTTCTTGTGAAGTTGTTCAATTCTTCTTGCATGGCCATCACCCAATCCGAGTCCTCGAGTGCTTCTTCTACTCTAAATGGCTCCAAAGAAGAGACAAAAGAGTAATGTTCATAAAAATTACAAACACGAGAACGAGTGATTACCCCTTTTCTATGTCTCCAAGAATTTGTTCCACGGGGTGATCACGTTGCACGCTTTGGTGCACTCTTGGGTGTGGTGGATGTGAGTTTGTTTGACCGCCGTCTTGTTCAACCTCTTGATCATGCGATGTGGGTTCATCATCTTGTGCTTGAGCATGATCTTCATTACCAACTTCTTGATCTTGATCGACTTGATCATGATTAGTGCATTGTTGGTCTTGACTTGAGGGAGGAGGTTGATCTTGATTACTTTGTGGTTCTTGCGGTCTCACATCACCAAGTGCCATTCTCTTGATTGCTTGCCTAGGAGCCTCAATATCTCGCATTGTTAATAACAACTTGCTCCCCTTGAGAGCCGTTAGATTCATCAAACGTCACGTACCGTGAAACTTCAACACAACCGGTGGTTTTGTTGAAGACACGATAGGCGTGACAATTTGAACCATACCCAAGCAAGAAACCTTCATCAACCTTAGGGGAGAACTTCGAGGTCTTGGGTTTCTTATTGAGCATGAAGCATTTGCTCCCAAAAACTCGAAAGTACGAGATGTTAGGCTTTTTACCGGTTAGTAGCTCGTACGGTGTTTTCCTCAAGAGTCGATGAAGATACAATCGGTTTGAGGCATGACATGCGGTGTTGATTGCTTCGGCCAAAAAACGGTCGGAGGTCTTGTATTCATCAAGCATGGTTCTTGCCATCTCTATGAGTGTGCGGTTCTTTCTTTCGGCCACCCCATTTTGTTGAGGTATGTAGGGTGCCGAAAACTCATGCTTGATGCCCTCCTCATCAAGGTACTCTTCAACTTGAGTGTTCTTGAACTCGGTACCATTGTCACTCCTTATGGCCTTGATCTTCACTTCAAATTCATTTTGTGCTCTTTTTAAGAATGTCTTGAGTACATCCTTTACTTCACCTTTATCACACAAAAAGAATACCCACGTGAAGCGAGAATAATCATCAACAATAACAAGTCCATATTTGTTACCGCCGATGCTAATGTAGGCAATGGGACCGAAGAGGTCCATGTGAAGCATTTCCAATGGCCTTGTGGTTGTCACTATGTTCTTGGATGGATGTGGTGCTCCAACTTGTTTTCCGGCTTGACATGCACTCGTAAATTTTATTTTTCTCAAAGCAAACATCCGTTAGTCCAAGAATGTGACCGTCCTTTTGGAGTTTGTGAAGATTTCTCATACCGACATGGGCTAGTCGTCTATGCCACAACCATCCCACGTCGGACTTTGCAACTAAGCATGTGTCAAGTTTTGCTTTATCCGCGGTGAATTCCACAACATAAAGCTTTCCTTTGAGCACACCCTCAAAAGCAATCGAGCCATCACTTCTCCTTGAGACAATCACACCCTTGTCGTTGAACAAGCAATTGTAGCCCATTCCACAAAGTTGTGAGATAGACAACAAATTGAAGTCAACGTTATCCACAAGCATAACTTTCGAAAGTGAGTGCGGAAAAGTTAAAGGAATGTTACCATAACCCAACACATAGCCTTTTCCGTTGTCTCCAAAAGTGATGTACTCATTTCTTTCTTTGCTTGGCTCGAATGATTCGAACATTTTCTTGTCTCCGGTCATATGATTGGTGCATCCACTATCTACCACCCATGATGAACCACCGGAGGAGTATTCCTACAAAACAATTTATGCTTTGTTTTTAGGTACCCAAATTTGCTTGGGTCCTCTCACATTAGTAACAAGTGTCTTGGGCACCCGCACACAAGATTTGTAGGTCTTGTTGCGTGGCCCAACATATTTTGCATAGACATGACCATGCTTGTTTTTCATTAGCACATAGGTCGCATTAAAATCATAAAAGAGAGCACAAGAGGGGTTAGGCACATTTGTGCGCAAATCACAAATAAGAGAAGATTTGTTAGTGTTCTTGATTTGCTTCTCCGTCTTGACTTGCTTCTTTTGGTGTCCACTCTCCTTGGTGAATTTGATGAATTCGGTGCCGTTCTTGTTGATTCTTGCATTGTGTTTGTCGCCTTGCTTGTACCCAATGCCATCCTTCACATGTGGCCGTCTCACATTGGTGTATGCTCCCCTTACATACTCGGCCTTGGCATCATCAACGGCCTTCATCTTCTTTTGTGCTTGTTGTTGAAGCTCTTGCACTTGTTTCTTCAAGTCGCCAATGGTCTTGATGTTTCTTGTACAAGCTTCAACATCAATCTTGTTGCACCTAGTACACTCATTGATAGATGGGGGCAAGACGAAAATTGAGAGGAAGTAGTGTTACCCTTAATTTCCTCAAATTGCACTTTGAGAGAATTGTGATCTTTTTGCAAGTCATCACACTTCTCTTGAAGTGACACATTTGTGACTTTAAGTGTCTCACTTTCATTTTCAACCACTTTGAGAGACTTTACCAAGTCCTCATTCTTCTTCCTCTCAACTTCTAGGAGCTTCTCAAGTTCAAGCATCCTTTGCTTCTCTTGAACAAGCATTTCCTCTTGTTTCTCAAGAAGCTCCTCTTGCCTCTCTTTGGTCTCCTTTTCCTCGCTCAATGATATCCAACAAATCAAACATGTTAGGAATTTGAGAGTTTCCATTAGCATTTACCTTAGAGCCCTTAGCCATCATGCACTTGTGTCCGGTATCATCTTCATCATCGGTCAAGCTTCCAAACAAGGAGGAGTTGGTCGGTGTTAGCCCGATAGCTAGTGATGCAATGCCTCCCTTTTCTTCATCGATTCCGACTCGGAGGAGGAAGATGATCCATCGGAGTTCCATTCTTGTCCAATGTGTGCTTCACCCCGACGGTACTTTCTATGCTTCTTGTATTTCTTGTCACCCTTCTTGTTTTGCTTATTCTTGTAGTTCTCCGGACACTCCGCCATGAAATGACCTTTGTCTCCACAAATGTAGCATTTGTTTTTGGCTTTTCTTGATTTGCTCTTGTCTTGATCATTCTTCTTAAAGCTTCTTTTTGACATGAGCTTGTTGAATCTTTTCACAAAGAGAGCCATCTCATCATCACTATCATTATCACTCTCCTCAATCACCTTCTTTTCTTGTTCGGCGTTGAGAGCCAAATCATTCTTGCTCCCACTACCCTTTTCTTTGTCTCTAAGCAAAGCATTGATTCTATTCCCTTGGTCAATTTGCTGTTTTTGGGAAAACACCTTTCCAATCACTTCATCGGTCGTGAAGTATCTAAAGCCATCTTTGTCTCTTATGTTGGACACTATGTTGGCATCCCACGCTTGCAAGGCTTGTAGCAGCCTTCTATTCACATCCAAGTCCAACACCTTCTCTCCAAGTGCTCTTCTCATGTTTACTATCCTCATCATCCTATCATGGGCTTTCCTTGACCCTTCATCCGATCTCATGACAAAGTAGTTAAACTCTTCTCTAAGCCCTTCTAGCTTAGACTCCTTCACACTATCAATGCCCTCATGAACTAACTCAAGCTTCAACCAAATTTGATGGGCATCCTCCAATCCGGTTACCTTCTCATACTCGGCGGGACTAAGTGCGGATACAAGAGCACTAGCAGCTGCCACATTGCATCTTACATTGAACAAGTCTTGTGCGGTTGGCTTGCTTCTACATTCCCACAAGAAACCATGTTGAATCACATTTCTTACATTTTGATGCATTGAGTCCAAGTGTAGCAACATCATTGTTTTCCAATGATCGTATTGACCATCAAAATACGGTAGTCTTCCGGAGCCGGGTCCAATGTGTTCATCTCTTCCGTCACCATAGGTGTATGGCGTTTTGTTGTAACTTATCGGCAAAGCACTAGGTACATCTCCACCCTGGATAACCCCTTTTCCATTTCCATCTCTCGGCATCTCCCGGTGCGGTCTCATGACCCCTTTCACCGGCTACCTTAGGTGGTGCTTCACCACTACCACTAACCGTTGCATCTTTTTCATTTGCCATCTTTAATCTTCAAGCGGTGAGGCTTCAACGAAGATACCTGCTCCGATACCAATTGAAAGTCGCCTAGAGGGGGGTGAATAGGCGATAATCCCGAAAATCACTTAATTTAACAAATTAAATACGCAGGAAAGATTTGTCCGACTCAATGTCCGACTATAGTAGGATATGTCCGACTAAGGGCCAATATCCAACTAGAGTAGGACAAATCCGACTCCCTCGTGTGGAAAGGGGATCGGCAGTCAAGATGGACAAATCTGCGAAAATTAAACAACAAGCAAGCAACTAGTAATGCTAGAAAGCTAGAGCAACAAGCGGACAAGCAAACAAGCCACCTATGCAAGTAGATCTAGGAATTTAAGCAAGAACACCCTAGGTCTTTAGCACACCAATTTGCAAGTAATAAGAGGGAAGACAAAGAGACACACGATTTTTCACCGAAGTTCAGCTCCACCAAGAAGCCTACGTCTCCGTTGAGGAGTCCACCAAGGACCGGGTTGCTCTCAACCCTAAACCTCGTCAAGCCGCCACAAAGGCCGGCTTAAAATTCACTAAAACAAAGCTCCACGAAGGGAGGGGCAATACAAACGACCCGAGTCTCAACCACAAGCTTGGGAGCTCGCCGGTAACGCCTAACCGTCTAGGGGATGAATCCCCAAGAGTAACAAACACAACAAGTACCGGCGATGAGAAAGAAACAAGTGCTTTTGAGATGAAGATGAAGCTCAACGATTTTCTCCTCAATCTTCTCACAAATCCACCAAGGATTGGAGTGGGGAATCAAACTTGAAGAAGAGGAGAGCTTGAGTGAGTTTGGGAGTGTTTTTGAGAGTGTGGGAGGTGCCAACCGGCCTTTTATAGCCGGGGCATCAAAAAGAGCCGTTGGCTCGGATCCGACTCGGACAAAGTCCGAGTGAGTCGGACCTAGGGTTTCGAAAGGTGGTTTTGGCTCGGAGTCCGAGTGATAAATCCGACATAACTCGGATATGTCCAAGTGTATTGGGGAGTCGGATATGTCCGACGGAGTCTGACTGTCCGACTCCTAGGGTTTCAATTGTGTGCCACGGTTCGGAGTCCGACTCTCTGTCCGACCGAGTCGGATAAGTCCGAGTCTATGTGTATTTTCTTTGGCTAGCTCTCTCGGAGTCCGAGTCCAAAATCCGAGTGAGTCGGATATGTCCGACTCCATATGTTATTTTGTGTTTTGGAAAGAGTTTTGAGCACTTTCATTTTTCACACCTCACACTTGTGTGTCCCTCTTGATAGTACGGTGTTTCCTATACTCAAGACATAAATAAAAGACTTCATAGCTTGATCTTGAGCATGAGTGATCCATTTTTCAAATCTTGCACATATGAGTGAATATGGCCACTTCCTTTTTGTATTTCTTTGCTCTCAATTGTATTTTATATAAGCACTGCGCACAAACTCATTTGAAATATTAGTCCTTTTTAATTGTATTGACGTCAATCACTCAAAACCATAATTGGTAGATGCACTTTCAATCTCCCCTTTTTGGTGATTGATGACAATACAACTAAAATTCACAATTAAGTATAAGAAGCGCTGAAACAAGAGAGCAAATAGACGGGAGCTCCCCCTAAATGTGTGCATGAGTTGAATTCAATTTTGGTCATTCCAAACCAAAAACACATTTTGAGAGGAAAAAAACAAGAGAGCTCCTCCTATGTCACCGATGCTATTCTTTGATGTCTTCTTAGTCTCAACAAGTAGTATGTCACTCTTGACTACCATGTAGCTATCATCGTCTCTTTTGTCTGTGTGGGTCGATGTGAGGTATTTTGGTACATATGAATCTCATGTGGAGACTTGTGACATGCTATAAGTACATGTCTTTGGTTGTGTAATTTGAACTGTCATATGTAAGGTTGTACTTTGGATTTGTCTACGAGTTATATTGGTGTATTTTGAACTTGACTATGAATTCTTGTCTTGTGAAATTATGTGTATGACTTATTATTTAATTGTAAAATTATGGATTTGAAATTTGTCATTATAATTACGAAACTATTTCTTTGAAAAATTATTGGTTAATATTAATGTATGGGCCTAGAATTTTTATTTGGCCTGGTCCAGGACATAATATCGGTTTGGCCAATATAATTTATTGGATTTCGACCATATCAGAAAATTGGCCTAGTTTGTATAATCAAATGGATTGGGTCACAATATTAATTGGGCTTAATTCATGTTTTAAACCGGATCTGGCCCATGCCATAAATTGGGTCAAATTAAAATGTAATTGGGCTTCGACTAAGATGTTAAATAGGTGCGACCCATCATGTATAATTGACCTAGCTCATATCAGCTTATCATGCGTGTGTTTTACGACATTTTGAAGTCTAATAATGACGAAACAAAAGAGTCACTAGTGTGCGACGAAGTAAGAATCGTCAAAAAAAATTGTATAGCCGAATGTCTTTTATAGCTAACTATAGGCGACAATTTCATTTTCGTTGTGCTTACGTTTAGATTGTAAACTACTACATATTTTACAAATTTTGTAACGAAAATAAAACATCACAGATGGTCAAATCTCTTGTTGTGATCTCCCTTGGATTGAGATGGGTAACTACTAATGTAGTAGCCATGCTTATGTGCGACCAAGTGACCGCCATGTTAATAATGTCACACAAAATATTTACTTTCAATTGAATTAAACAGTAATATCTCCAACATATGCTTTTGGAACACATCGTTATGCCGCCACTAGCTTGGCCCTCACTCTCTTAGGTTGAACAAATGAATATTTTATTTAGACACTAACACAGTTAGATATTCGTAAAATTATGTGTAATACACTGATAAAATGTGGTTTCGTCTCTATCACATCAACAAAGTTAAATTTGTCTGCAACATACTGCTCGCCATTGGTTCCACGCCGTGCTCCATAGTTGTGAATGTGTTTTTGTGTATTGTGTTTGGATGGCACTTTTGACAAGACTTGTGTATGTGAATATCGGTTTGGATGACACTTTTGAGAAGACTTGTGTATGTGAATAATCAGTATAAATAATGCCTTTATGTTTGCTATATGAAACATGTTATCTAATTAATTATGTTTTCTATTCTTGAAATAAATAGAATTTGTGACCTAAGAAATGAAATGAATATAAACATTTATGTCAATTTTTTAAAAACTCAACAATATCGGGTCTGATGGTGTCACCTCGCCGATATTGCTATCTCATTTGATACTGCAATATTGTGCCTGATGATGTCATAAGCTCGATATTACAGGTTAAGACAACATTATTGGACAGGATGATGTCAGTTGCCCGATATTGCTGGGTTCCATTGTAATAACAGACAGCATGACGTCAATTGCCCAATATTGGTGAGTTAACTACGATAGCGGAGTGGCTAGGCCCATATTGTATCGGATTGCAGTAGTGGAGGGCCTTGTTCTCGTTATGTAATGACCAAATAAAATAAAATGACATAGATCATAGACACCTGCAGTCAGACCGTTGCAGTCTTATCAATAATAATTGTTAGTGCTTATGTCAATGCATACTCCTCAATATGGATTTATCTGAATCATACTAGGCACCAAACTACAGTAATTTTTGGAGTGACAAGTAGTGCACTCATATTTTGCTGCTATCGTGTAGACGACCCTCTTCAAGGAAATAGCTGCGACGCAGCCAGCTGGCAGCTCTCATCGAGAACGGCAATATCAGCATGGTACTCCCATATGACTTCGAACAGAACTGTCCTCCCCCAGACTTCCAAAGAGGAAACAACCGGAAATTCTTTTACACGCGCGTTCGCTAGCAGGTCTCCTCACGAATCGGTATCCACGGCTCCTACCTTATTCATTCTCTCTCTCCCGTACCTTCCTCTCCAGATCGTTTGAATGAAACTTTGATTTGAGAAAGTTTGAATGCAACTTTGATTTGAACTTTTGATTCAAAGTTTTAACGAAACTTTTGATTGAACTTTTTATTAAACTTGTGATTCAAATTTTTTTACTGAACTTTGATTCAAAGTTTCCTTGAAACATTTCGATGAAATTTGGATCTAAACTTTGACTGATCTAAACTTTCTGTGAAAGTTTCAGGAAAAAGTTATTGTCAAAGTTTTGAGGGAAAACTTTCCTAAAATAGAAAGATGCGGGATGTGCAAAACTTTTGCAAACAATGAAAGTTTTCTTAATGTCCGAAGGTTTGCTCAATTCTGTCCTCACGCGCGCGCAGATTAGAATTGCCCGGAAACAACTACACCGTTGTGACAGACCTAGCATTTTATCGAAGGGTATGCCGTTCAAAAAGTTTTATATGCGACCATTATAAAATTTGTAACATAATTTGGTATAGGGGCACTAAATAACATGATAATTTAGTCTTAACATTAACAAATTACAATATTAATATATCAAACTTATTACTAATAATTACAAAATATAGACATTAAAATACTTCCAATATTACTTATCTAAATATAGCCATAAAAGAGACTTACAATATTACTTATCTAACTTTTATTTATCACTTTATAAAAGACATGAATGTCTTGATTATATAACTTCATCCACTTTGAAGAAAATAGCCCACTTAATAAATATTAACCAGAAAATGATCCAAAAGACTATCAATCATTCCAATTATTCCTTAACTTTGTTTTCACCCAAAACCACTGCAGAAACTTGTTGCGTGTTTCCGAAAAAAGATGTCATGTTTCCCTGCTTCTCTTCAGAAGAGAATGATTCTAAAAAAATGATTATGTAAGTACCACAATCAGTAGTAAGTAGAAGAATGTTAATAACAAGTAGTCAAAATATAATCATATACGTTAATAGAAAACTCACTTGTTATGAAACTTTTATGCTAATTGGGCGACACGATCTGCCTTGCGATCTCATATCCTAGTGATTCCGCACCTCCCTGTTACTCAGATACAGAAACAAATTACAAGCTTACCCGAGACTGCCATGGTATTAGAAAGATCAGGAGAGGATAGGGAGGCAGAGGTTTGGCGTGAACCTTGAATGTCAAGTTCACGACGGTGACGACAAAAGCCGTTCCGTGCGACGCCCTTGCGCAACATCAGGTTCGCCGTCCCTGCCGCCTGTCTTGCGAATTGCAAACGAACCGTCGACCCGTTGTTGCATCCGTTCCTGCTGCCTTCGTGAATCCCGCGTGCGTTTGGAAAACAATCGGCCAAATTTTATTTTTGCCTTACGTATTTCAGTATATGACCTTTGTTTGGCTGGGCCAGGGTATGCCATGGCTCTATTGACATGTCCTGTAGGTCTGTCACTGGTTGCGACAGCTGCCTCAACGTGTGGCGCTTTGTTTGCTCAGGCAGGGAAATACTATAACCTGTACTCGTAGAACTCTTTTTTTCGAAAAAGGGGAAAAGGGAATATATTGATATTCTCTGCAGATGACTTGACTCTTACTAACTCGCCGGGAGCCGCCAATATAACATATTTTAAAGTTGCCGGTAGAATCACATAAACATTATGATAATTACATAAAGGTTATTCTTCCTTTCCGAAGTCATGCAGCCTGGGTCACAGCCGCCAGGATAACATATTTCTTTTTCTCTGAATTGGTGTTTAAAGTTGCTAATCCGTGCTGATTTTTCCTTCAGTAAACAAAGGCGGCGTTGGTTAACCATCCGCATCAAAGCATCCAGCACATATCCGAGGGAAGCAATGTTCGACTAGCTAAGCTCGGGTGGTGACTTGGTAAGCATAAATAAACGAAGCACACATTATATCGCTTCGTCAGACCCGTCGATTTCACATAGCTTCTTCCTCGGATCACCATTTCATCCAGTTTCACTAAGGATCCTGTAGCCCACCCACCCATGGCGACGAACCCGCTCTTCACCGTCACGTTGGAAGTTGGGCGGGAGGACAACTTGTCAAACGTGACGGTGAGGAGCGAGTTGCCCGGCGACAATAATGATCGATTTCACAACTACGGCCAGTTCATCAGCAACCTCCGCCACAGGCTGGGCAACCCGAGGCACTTCACCCACAACCGCCCCGTCCTCCCGCCCGTCGAAGAGGGCCCACCGCGCCGCTGGTTCCACGTCGTGCTCCGTACGCCGCAGGCCGAGCTCACGCTGGCAACGCGTGCCGACAACCTCTACCTGGAGGGCTTCCGCAGCAGCGACGGCACGTGGTGGGAGCTTACCCAGGGCATCATCCCCGGAGCCACCTACATGGGCTTCGGCAGCACGTACCGCAACCTGCTCGGCCGGACGGACAGGCTGGTCGACGTCACGCTCGGCCCGCAGCAGCTGACGGAGGCCGTGAAAGTGCTCGCCACCCGGGTCAGGGCCGACCTGTCCTCCGGCCCGGCCCAGCAGCGGGCCCGGGACGCGGTGCCCGTGCTGCTGCTCATGGTGCACGAGGCCACGCGGTTGACCACGGTGTCGGGTCTCGTGGCCGGGCTAATGCACCCGAGGGCGGCGAAGAAGGGCGGCACCATCACGGCGGAGATGAAAGAGCAGGTGAACGGGTGGTCGGACCTGTCCGCAGCGCTGCTCAAGGCGGACGTGAAGCCGCCGGGGCAGTTCAAGCCGATCGAAGGCACGGGAGTGAACACGGTGGAGAAGGCCGCCGCCACGGTGGGGATCCTGCTCTTCGTTGAGGTCCCCGGCGGGCTGACCGCCAGGGCGGCGCTGCAGCTGTTTCGTGAGGGATAAAAACTTTGCTCGGGATGCACTAGTAACGTGGTTGCTGCTACAGGGTTGAGGCAGCAGCATAATTCCCAAGTAACAAACCAGTCACTGTACTGTATGTACTACGAACATATACAGCGGCTTGCGCAGAATATACTTTGAATAAAGACCCTTTTGCATGTATTTCGGATAATTAATTTGGTACCGCGCATTTTCAATAGCAAGGAACAACTTAGATAATTAAGAACGCCTCGCTGCTAGTGTGTAGTAATATCCATTTGGCAAATATGAGAGTTTTACACTACCGCAGGTGAATCCGTACGAGGACCTGTGACTGCAGCGCGCGTTGATTGCACACATTGTATTAAAATTCAAATGAGACCATGATTCACTTTGTATTTAGGGTCCGTTTGGAATAAAGGATTTCTAAAAGAAATTTGAAGGAATCAATTCCTGCATACTGCTGACGTCACTGGCATCTGGGATGGAGGAATTAACCTTTCCTTTCCTATGGACATTAGAGGCTCGCTCAACACATTTTTTTAGATAATGGAACGAAGTTCCGGCCTCTGCATCATAAAGATGCACATAGCCAAAGTTTACAGACGAGTACAAAGACTCCCACACCCGACATGACACAACTACAAACAGAAGTCTCGATACAAAGACCGAAGGTAGCAAATAAAGAGATAAAAGGAGGCCTAGCCTTCAATCCTATGACGGAAGTTCCATCCAAACTTGGCAAACACATGCATGATAACAGTCTCCCAAAGCCGGCATCCGTCTTTAAGCTTAGCTTGGTCTTCTTCTTTATGAAGCAAGGACCACCACCGGATCCAATGCGTTGCCCTGAAAATTACCTGTATAAAAGAGCTAGAATTAGTTTTGTTGAACACCCTATCATTTCTATTCAACCATATAGCCCAACATAGAGCCGAGGCACCCACTAAAATCTGTTTTTTGGTTTTAGGTATTACACCTTGAAGCCAAGATCCAAACATATGTGAGACACTTAGAGGTGGTTGAATTCCAAAGGTTAGATGCACGGTGTTCCATAAAAATCTAGCCATATGACAGTCAAAAAATAAATGTTGTATTGTTTCAAGTGAACTACAAAAACAACATTTAGTATCACCTTGCCACATTCTCTTTGCAAGGTTATCCTTGGTTAAGGTTGCTCCTTTATTCAAGAACCACAAGAAAACTTTAATTTTCAAAGGAACTTTGATCGTCCAAATGGGGCTTTTGCAAGAAACCACACCTTGTTGAATTAATGCCAAATACATTGATTTGACTGTGAAGGAACCAGTCTTGTTTAAATCCCATCTAAAGCTATCATTATTGTTATTTAGCTCAATAAAAGCTACAGATGCAACAACCTTGTACCAAGATTTCAGATTTTCATTTACCAAAGCCCGTCTAAATGAAACATTCAATGGTCTTGTCGCTAGTACACTAGCCACTGTAGCATTCTTCTTTCTTACGAGATTATACAGGGCCGGGAATTTCATTCCTAGCGGCTGGTTTCCTAACCATGTGTCCTCCCAAAACCGGACTTGGGTTCCGCTTTGTACGATAAAAGAACCTCCTTCAAAGAAGATATCTTTGACTTTCATGAGACCTCCCCAAAAATGTGAGTCTCCAGGTTGCTTTTTAACTTGTGACAAGGTCTTATGTGACAAATATTTCCTTCTTAGAAGTGTTTGCCACATTCCTTCCTCATTAAGTAATTTAAACAACCATTTACTTAGGAGACATTTATTTTGAATGTCTAGGTTTTGTACCCCTAAACCTCCGTATTCCTTCGGTTGACAAATTACACTCCACCGAGTCAACCTATACTTCTTTTTGTGATCATCACTTTGCCAAAAGAAGCGTGACCTATAGTAGTCCAACTTTTGAAGAACTCCTCTAGGAATTTCAAAGAAGGAAAGCATATACATTGCTAAGCTAGTAAGAATAGAATTAATTAGAATTAATCTTCCACCAACCGACATGAGTTTTCCTTTCCAGCTACTAAGCTTTTTCTGGAACTTTTCTTCTATGATAAGCCAATCTTTGTTTGAGAGTCGTCTATGGTTCATCGGGATTCCAAGGTACTTGTAAGGGAAATTACCTCCCTTGCACCCAAAAATCCTTACATAATCATGCTCTACATCTTTCGCTTTCCCATAGCAAAAAGTTCACTCTTGTGGAAGTTTATCTTTAGACCGGACAATTCCTCAAAGGCACTTAATACTAGTTTAAGTTCCTTTGCATGCAAGAGATTATGTTCCATAAACAGTATGGTGTCATCAGCATATTGTAGCACAGAGAGCCCATCCTCTACCAAATGTGGTACTACCCCATTGAAGGATCCATTTAACTTAGCTCTTTCAATTAGCGTAGCTAACATATCTGCAACTAAGTTAAACAAGATGGGCGATAATGGGTCACCTTGTCTTAGACCTTTCTCGGTTTGGAAGTATTGCCCCATATCATCATTTACCTTGACCGCTACGCTCCCTCCTCTAACTATTTGATCTATCCATTGGCACAGCTTAGGTGCAAAGCCCTTCATTCTCAAAGTTTGTTGGAGAAAAGACCAGTTAACCTTATCGTACGCCTTCTCGAAATCTAGTTTCAAGATTACGCCGTCTATTTCTTTACGGTGCATTTCATGTATGGTTTCATGGAGTACCACCACTCCCTCCATAATATTCCTTCCAGTCATAAAGGCCGTCTGCGTTGGTTTGATCACCTTATGGGCTACTAGTGCCACTCGGTTGGCCATTACCTTCGTAAAGATTTTAAAGCTTACATTAAGTAAGCAAATCGGCCTAAATTGTTGTATTTGGGTTGCTTCTTGCTGCTTGGGCACTAGCGTAATGACTCCAAAATTAAGGCTATATAAATTAAGTTTACCCTTGTGGAAGTCCTTGAAGAGAGCCATAAGGTCTCCTTTAATGACTTCCTAAAAAGCTTGATAGAATTCTGCCGGGAAGCCATCCGGCCCCGGGGCTTTGTTATGTTTCATCCGAAAAATCGCCTTTTTCACCTCCTCCTCCGTAAACCGGGCGGAAGAGCTTCCTCGAAACCCGAGGTATATCTTCTCTAACGTTCTCCGCTAGTGAGAAACTCTTGTTAGAGGGTGCACCAAAAAGATCCTTATAGTATTTGGTAATATACTTTTTAAGGTTCTCTTCTCCCTCAATCACCCTTTCTTCTTGTTCTAGTTTGAATATTCGTGTTTTCCTGTGCTTCCCGTTTGCCACTAGGTGAAAATATTTGGTATTGCTATCGCCTAGTAACAACTTAGTTGTTTTGGCCCGTTGATACCATTTTATTTCCTCCTCTCTAAGGATGCGTGCCAACCTCTCCTTCGAGGCTATGTTTGAGTTCCAGTTCAGTTTTGGTCGGGGAGAGGTCTCTCGCCTTTTATCAAGTTCCTCGGTCTTTTTATATAACTCCTCTTTTTCTTTCTTGTTATGCCCACTTACATTTTTGGCCCATCCTCTAAGGAATTGTCTAAGCCTTCTAATCTTAGCTTGCCAACGTTGTAAAGGGGTCACACCACTATCTTCTTTATTCCACACTTCTGTAACTAGATCAAGGAATCCATCTCTCAAAAACCAGCCTAGTTCGAGTTTGAAGAGAGGTGTCTTGGTATGGTGAGTACCGGTTCCTGTACTAAGCAGGAGGGGTGTATGGTCTGAAATTTCCCGTGTCAACGCTTGAACCGTTGCAAGTGGAAATTTTGATTCCCACTCCGTACATACAAGAATCCGATCCAATTTTTCATAAGTCGGCACCTCTCTAGAGTTAGCCCAGGTGAATTTTCTGTTAGACAGCTCAAGTTCCCTTAAATCCAAACTGTCAATGACAGCATTAAAAAGGAATGGCCATCTATCATCATATCGATCATTATTCTTCTCGTTTGGGTTTCGGATGATGTTAAAATCACCGCCCACCATAATGGGTAAAGTAACTTTGGCACGAGGCTTGAACTAGTTCGGTGAGGAACTCTTCCTTGAATTCCGGTTGTGCTGCCCCATACACGGCCACTAGTGCCCATTTGAAGCCATCGGCTTTATTTCGTAAGGTGAATTTCACGTAATAGCTCCCCTCATCTACACTACCAATATCGATTACTTCCGTATTGACTCCCACAAGAATTCCACCGGATCTACCATGTGGTTGGGTCTAATGCCAAAAGTAGTCTTGACCTCCACAGTAGCTATTGAGAGTGGAAGGTGAGAAATCTTTTTCCCGGTTTCCAAGAGAGCAATGAAGTCTAGCTTCTGCTCCTTTGATTTATCCGAAAGGAATGTGAACTTAGCCAAGTCACTAAGACCTCTGCTATTCCAAAAAATTCCTTTCATTTTGCACCATTGTTATGTTTGTTCTTCCTAACAACCCTAAGTTTGTCATTCCTTTTCTTGGTATTGAACCTGGACATGGATTTGTTTTTCCTAAAGATAGTTTCGAAATCACAACTTAGGTGATCACTATCATCCTCATCCATTACCTCCTCCATTAAGTCCCCACATAGATGACTAAGAGTAAGGTTGTCCAATTCAAAGTCATTTTCCTCTTCTAAGAGATCGTCTAAGCTGGGACAGGTGATCAAGATCAAAGCTAGGTTCTACAAAATCTAAACTAGAGAATTTAGAAAGCCTATTTGATTCTAGCTCCCTAAAGGCATTAACCGTATTATCAATGACACTATCATCATTTCCTAGATTAATGCCTAAAACTGAAAGCTTAGAAGCAATAACTTTAGAGGAAAAAGAGTTAAAGGAGGCCAAATTGTTACCTTCCTCCAAGTTCCTCCGCGCTGCCATTTTCCCCGCCTTGGCCAAGATGTGCTCGTCCCCGAAGACGCAAGTCTCGGGCTCGAACGTGTTGGTGTTAACACGACTTCCTTGACACTTGCAGCAGCCTTGATCACTAGTTCCTTGATCGGTCGAGCTTCCTTGTCGCCGGTCTTCAGCCTTGTCATGGCCAGCTCGCTGTCATCAAACTTATCGAGCAACACAGCAGCCACCGGTGTTGACATTTCCTCGCTGTCCTTCAACTCGTGCTGCTCAACCGCAGGTGGCGCCAGCACAGCCACCTGCACAAGCACCCGGTTGGGCCACAATCGGTGGGGAGCCCGGTGGAGTCTTCTGCGCAGCCCCCTGCTGCATGCTGCGCCCTGCTGTATGCTGCGCCGGCTGCACGAGTAGCATGCAACGGCATACTAGATGCCGGTGCCTCCAGATCCGGGTTTGGCGCCAACCGGCTGGCGCCCGGTGCTCGCTACATCCAGCTGCTTCCCACCGAAAGTCTCCTCGACCTCTGTTTCATCACCGGGCAGCACCTCTTCCACTACACCATCTATCAACATATCATCGTCTTCGGCCATAACTCTCTCACAACAAGTGTTGATCCAATCGTCACACGCCTTATCTAGAATCTCGGAGGTCAATTTGTTTATCTTTGCTTCAAGTTCAACGCTCATGGGAGGGGAATTATCATTAGATAAAGACTTCCCATTGGCATTACCATCATTACCAACATTCTCTTCCATACTAGAATCCTCATTCCGGGATCGCTTAGGATCCCTTGTATTCTCATCAAGATCATCCAGGAGGTCATCCTCCTCCATGTTGTCCTCCCCTCTTCATCATTATCAAGAAAGTCCCATTCCACCTCATCTCCATTTTCGTCTACACCCGACCTCTCCACCTCAAATTTGAGTTCAAAATAATGATCCCCAATTACAACGTCACGCTGTTGTGGTAAAAGCTTAGGATCAAGAACCGCCACATTGATCCTCCCAAACTCATTCTTCCTAGTGGTCTTCATGTCCACCGATTGGGTTGACCCAAGGATTGAACCTATGGCCCATAGGTTAAGATACTCCCTCAAACTTTTACGGATACCGGTTACTCGGATCCACACCTTTGGGAGTAAGAAGCCCCCATCCTTATCATGCCATTCTTCAAATTCTAACCGAGCCCCGGTAGGAACCCCATTCTCCCTAACAGGCATAGCACCATAGTTGAGAGAGCGTTTTAGTTCCGTCTTAGACGGGAATGTCACAACAAATGTGCCATCTTCTTGTTCTTCCGGGTTCCACTTCCATCTACCCGAACCAATCCTTTGGAGTTGGGTGTTAAGTTGTGCAATACTTAGCTTGCCACCCACCACCTTCACTTTCGCCATCTTGGTGTCTCTCTTCTTGGACAGCGGCGCATGAGGTATATGGTAGAACCCCAAACCAGCCACCGCATACCCGACCGCGTGTGCCACCGGTTTTGGCATCTTAAGAATTGGACACCGGTGGTTGACATGATCATTTTGAACATCACAAATATCACAATATAGTGGAGTCTTGCACTCCGATGCTGCATGTCCTCCGACTTAGCACCGGCCACACTTGTCTCCCTTACCCATTTGGTTATCCCGATCATCGACCCCTTCAATCCCCGTCACCTCTATTGCTGCCCCAACATTCACCCGAGCCTCGACGGGTTTAACCGCTTGTTCCCCGACTAGCGTGGGTGCCGGCTCAGCAATGTTTGGCCGAAGGTTCTGCTGCGGCTGCCTCTGTCTTCCCTGCCACCGCAGCCCGACAGGTCTTCCCCATGACGCGGTGTTCCGACCGCCTCGGCCACCTCGACGTCCCCCGAAACCCCGACCACCTCTAGGGCGGTATCCTTGTCGGGCCATCCCCCGACCTCGGTTTGCATATCCGCCATAGCCGGGATCAAAACCGAAAGGGATGTTGTCGATGTTGTGACCGCCGTCGTACCCGTCGTAATCCCGACGGTGCCCACGGCCGGTCCCGAACCCCACCTGGTTTGAGCCATGGGCACCAGCCCACACCACTCGCTCAAAGCCGTCTCTCCGCGGTGCTCCCCGGCCTCCCGCTCCTGCCCCAAAGCCCTGCATCCTCTCCGGCTCGCTCCGTGATGCGAAGGTGAAGAGGTTACGAGGATGGTGATTTGCTTGGGAGTGGCGGCTGTAGCAAGACGTCTAGGTTTTCCGGAGTGAGAAAAGAGAAAGGTTAAACCCGGAGTAGACGAGAACCAGGCCTGCCTCGTTCCCATTCTCGTACCAAAACGGCACGGCCCGGCCCAACAGGACACCTTGTAGGCCCGACCAATTGGCGACAGGGGTTCGAGGCACGAGGAGTTTGTCGACTTTTCAAATTTGAAATCTCCTCGGGCACCTCCTCCGCCATGTCCAGCAGCTCCGGCCGCCGTCCAAAACCTTTCCGCGTCGGCTTCGGTCTAGCCGCCGTGGCCGGGATGTCTCCGATGGTGAGAGCCGGCGAGCACCTTTTGGAGGTAGCGGCCCCTTCCATGGCTTCCGGTCCTCTCTGCGTCCCCTTTGCCGGTCGTTCTCCTTCCTCCCGGAACTGCAAAACACGAAGGTTGACGTACCTTGCCTTCCCGAAGTGAAGCCCGGGTTGGAGAAGCCGCCATTGCCAGCCTGCTCCTCGCTGTGCTTCCGCCGTCCGACCGCCCTTCCGGCTCCCATCCTCGCTTTCAACGTCCGAGCTTAGCTCGTCGGACCGGGACCGGAACCTCGAGCCAAACCTTCTCGGTCCGGCCAATGGGTCGGCCGACTTCCCGGCTTGGGGGCTGGTCTTGAAAGTCTCTTCGTCGTCTTCCTCATCCCAGGGGATGGGGGCCAACGTGAGCCGGCGTGCTCTAGGCCGCCGTGGCTCCTCCGCTCCCTCCCACATCGGTCCCGAGAGAGCTCGGCTCTTCGCTAGGTTGAGATAACTTGATGACGCTCAACACATACTACTAAACATTATGGTTTAATATTGTTTTAGAACTAATAATACATTAAAAAATAGGTTCAAACCCAAATATCCAAAAAAATTTGCCCTAAGGTACTAAGCACACTTACAGTGGCATATAAGAAAGGAGCTCCAATTACAAGATAATTACTCATTGCACAAACAATGAACAAAACAAAGTACTCAAGTACCAACTTTTACTCGTGTCATGCTTTTTCATGGCACTCGTAACCTGCTGCAAACATGTTTGAATATCTACATTAATATTTCAAAAGGTGAACTCAATATTCTGGAATGTAAATAACCTCATGCTTGTAACTTGCAGTCATGCAAATTGCAATCTATAACATCAACAATGTTATAGTCATGCAATCGTATAACACTAACAATGTGAAGAATGGGCAAGTACAACAACATGTCACCAAGCAACTTGCTACCTTTGAAAGTGCATCTAGGCCCCTAATTATTATTTTGAGTGATTGACGTCAATACAATTAAAAAAGGACTAATGTTTCAAATGACCTTATACGCAGTTTATATTTAAAATTCATAAGAGAGCAAAGAAACAAAAAAAAAGAAGTGGTAAAGAGCTATCAAAGTTGCAAAATTTGGAGAAATGGTCATCCATGCTCAAGACCAATTTTGAAGCCTTTTATTTATATCTTGAGTATAAGAAACACCGTACTATCAAGAGGGACACACAAGTATGAAGCGTGAGAAATCAAGTGCTCAAAATTACATCTCCAAGTGAAAAATCAGGTTTTTCACTTCCCGGAGTCGGACAAAGTCCAAGTCAATCGGACATTTGAGTCGGACTCCGGAAACTAAGCCATTCCTAGAACATCGGTGGAGTCGGACAAAGGCTTGTGGAGTCGGACAATGTCCGACCCCCACCTGAAATATCCGACTTACTCGGATATTCCAGTCGGACTCCGCAGACTTGCACAACATGCAGTGCTCGTGGAGTCGGACAATGTCCGACTCGGTTAGACAATATTCGACTCAACGAATGTCCGACCCCCTGGACACTCTAGTTAGACTCCAATAAGTTACCAACCCCTTTGAAACCCTAGGAGTCGGACAAAGTCCGACTACGTCGGACAAAGTTCGACTTCGTTGGATTTTCTACTCGTACTCCGGAGCTAAAACCTTCCCGAGTCGGACAAAGTCCGAGACGAGTCGAGCCCAACGGCTCTTTTTGGTGCCCAAGCTATAAAAGAGAGCTTCTTCCCTTTTTGGCCGGTTGGCACCCTTTCCACACTAAAAAACACTTCCAAACTCACTCAAGCACTCCTCCTCTCCCAAATTAATTCCCCACTCCAATCCTTGACGGATTTGTGAGAAGAATGAGGAGGATTCGTTGAGCTTCATTCCCATCTCAAGAGCACTTGGTTCAACCTCATCGCCGACGCTTGTTGTATTTGTTACTCTTGGGGATTGATCCCCTAGATGGTTAGGCGTCACCCGTTGAGCTTCCAAGATTGTGGTTGAGACTCGAGTACTTTGTATTGCCCCTCCCTTCGTGCAGATTGATTATTGAATTTCAAGCTTGCCTTGGTGGCGGTTTGAAGAGGTTTAGGGTTGAGAGCAACCCGGTTCTTGGTGGACTCCTCCATGGAGACTTAGGTTCTTTGGTGGAGCTGAACTTCGGTGAAAAATCGTGTGCCTCCTTGTCTCCCTTTCATTTATTGTTAATCTTGTGGATTGTGTGCTCTAGTTCTAGGTTGTTCTTGTTTAAATCCCTAGATTAACTTGTGTATGTGGCTTGCTTGCTTGTCCCCTTGTTGCCTTAGCTTTCTTGTGTTGCTAGCTACTTGCTTGTTTTCGCATGAGCCGCTCGGACTTTGTGCTACTCTAGTCGGATATTTGTCCGAGTCGGACTTTATCCTAATATAGTCGGACATTGGAGTCGGACAACTCATTCCTGCATTTCTAATTTGTTAAATTAAGTGATTTTTAGGATTATCGCCTTATTCACCCCCTCTAGGCGACTTTCAACCTTCTTGTTGGCTTTTGTAATTCATTAACCAGTGTTGCAGCCGCAGACATCATTGTCTCCGTCCATCCCAGCAGTTCACACCATGCCACAAGTTGTCGTCAATTCACTCGTGAACCCCACATGGTACGGTGCTTGGATAAAAAACACCACCAATTCGAACCCTAAATCGGAGAAACAGGCCACAAATCGACTAAACTACCAAAGTATCAAGGTCACCATCACATGGATGAATACCTGGGATTATCCGATGACGGATCCGGTGGTTGAGAGCTCAACGGAGAGGCCTTCTCCTTCAATAATGACCGATACCATATTCAGCTCCTTGTCGCGTGCCCAAGGCTGCCATGCCGACATTGGATCTGAATGAGGGTGAAGACGAATCCATCGCCACCACAACCATTCCCCATGTTGAGCTCGTGCCGAGGGGAACTCAGCAGCAAGCGTCGGTCTCGCGGAGGTGGCGGAGGTGCGCTCCGACCGCAAGGCGGTGAGGGAGACCGGCACGGGAGCATGCACCGGCGACGGAGACGGATGCAAAGGAGGTTTCTTCTTTGCGTCGCCGCCTGCTCGGGGTCGAGGAGGAGGAGCTCGCAGTGTCGTGAGCCCGATCACCGCTATCTTTCACGAACCTGGCAGCCACCGTTCTTTTTGGTGTCACGGGGTCTGTTCACGTTCCTCTCGGCATCGCGGGGTCTATTCGGGTTTTGGGCCGGGTATGGGTGTGATGCGAGAGGACAACGGGGCAAGCTACGGAGGGCGACGGTTTAGCGATGGACTATTAATACGACAGGCACGACAGATTAGCGAGGGAGGGGCAGGCAATCTCCTCGTGTTTTATGGATTGGTATACATTATTATTCTTTAACAAATATATTATGTGTATTGTGCTCTAAATATTTTTTAAAGTTAATCTAAGTTTAAGTTTGACATTTTCTTTGAATTCCTCTATTATAGATTCCTGCTACCCAAACAATAAAAAGTTCCAATTGCTTTGTTTTCAATTCCTGTAGTTTTCTCATGTTCATCATTCTTGTGTTTTCTTCTTTCCTGAGTTTTTTTTTCTGTTCCTATGTTTTCAATTCCTACTGTCCAAACAGACCCTTGGTGGGCCCATTTTTCAAATCTTCATAGCATGTACCAAAGTAATGTGAGGGTGCACTACCTTGCAGGTCACTACATGTGAATATATAGATTTAGCATTTTCAGGTCATTCTCAGTGCATTCTTTCATTTCATAGTTTCCAAATGTGATACGTCAGCTTTCTAAATTTGTTATGTGAAATGAAACTACATGTATCAGTGCACACTTTCTTTTCACAGTTACATAGGCATGACAAACACATTGAATTGTTACTAGGTGGCACTTAATTATTGGTTGAGGGTGCTGAGGATGAAAGAAAAGGCTCTCAATGCACTTTCATTTGTCTTTCATTAATGTAGGAAACGAGTTCATTGCCTTTCACTAGGATGAAAGACTTTTCCTCTCTTTCATATTAATTTCCTTACCATGTCATCTATTTTTCTGATGTGACAGCTAATTAATGCCAAATGAAAGACCCAATGAGAATGACCTTATAGCATTCAATCCACATGAGTTGAATTCATTTATCTTTTGTATGGATATTGTTCGTGCCAGCGAACATATGCATAGTGGTATGTGCATTTAAAGAATTATAAATATTCTCATATTATATTTTATAAATTACATCTTTGATATTTGATATTATTGAGCAAAACTTCAGTGGTCCTCATCGTGACATGTTTCATATTGTCATATTTATACACAATATATGTTCAAGTATCGAACATGCACGTTCCTAACCTAAACTCTTTGTATCTTATTAGAATAGCATATTCTTGTGTTTTAGAATATACACTTCTCTCTATTTGTGATTAAACATTGCCACAATCCCCTATTGTATATAATGTAAATGTTCTTAAATTTATTCATGCACGAGACTAATTCAATGGCAAGGGTGAAACTAGTGTAACTCGACAAATCTTCCATATTTTCAATCAACAAAACATATAAATAGCACATGTTAAATTCATACTATATTCTGGTAATATGGTGTCAAATTAACCTCTACCAATCTACACCTTGAGCTGGATGTTGGTTGCACGGGCTTCATGAAGTCCATGTGCAAATGGCGACCGTGTATAGATGTGCTCCAGCTTGTCTTTGAGAATGTTGAAGCTCCTAGTAGTGATCTTTTTGTGGTGTATCATGGACGTAGAAATTAGAACTTCTCTTCCTCGGCTAGTACTCGCCATACCCACCTCGCCGGTGTGTGGGCTGAGTGTGTTTATGTGGTGTCCACGGTATAAAGAGACAAGATAGTAGTCATGCTCAAATCAATTATTAGGTCGCTAATTCTCATTGTATTTGAATGCAATTTCTAATGAGCGGCACGTGAAGCGAACCTATCTCTAATAGTCATGGCATCAAGTATATTCCTTAGCTTGTCTGCACGTGCATTGAGCACGTTCACCATCTTCATAATATGTTACGGGTCGAGCATGATGTGGGCTAGCCAAGTCCTTCTCACTTAGTAGGTTGCGGTACAAGCCATCGAACGAAGCTAGATGGCGTCGGGGGTGAGCCTAGTCCCACCACGTGCCTTTGCTCCAAGTAGAGGAAGTCAGCACGGGTGGCGAGCATGAGCTAGTGTGTTGGTCAGCGGACTACAGTGTCTTGAGCATGACATACACTTTCTACAACATTTGAATATATATCCGCTGGTACTCCACTTGGTTTTCAGAAGTCATCAGTAGTGCTGTAACTCTTTGTCGGTCTCAAATTTTCAAATGACCATTTGCGAGAACGCCACTGCTGCATGGCCGCACGTCTTCTGAGAGTCATCGTCAAGCGAGCTGTCCGGTGATATGAGGAGATCGATCCATGTCCTCCCGCATGTCTTGTAAGGTGTATTCGTTTCCTATGGTCTAAACTTTATAGCTGTCACATAAAAAAGAATCTTGTTATTTAGAAGTACTAAATAAAGTTTAATTATAAAATAAATTACAGGCCCCTAGATTAATTTACGAGACAAATCTAATAATTAAGGCGTGATTAGAAGACGGTTACTGTAGCATCACTTTAGCAAAACATAGATTAATTAAGTTTATTAGATCCATCTCATAAATTAGGATCAATCTGTCAAAAGGGTTTTATTATTAAATTGATTGAAATATTCATAAATAATAAGATTCTCTTTGATGTGACTGTGCTAAATTTTAGAGGGTAAAAAACGAAAAGGGCCTAAGTCCTTTCTCCTTGGAAGAACACGTACCTGCAGGCCTGATTGCGTTAGAGCGTATGAAGAACGCAGCATCGGCCATGTGTTTCTGACTTTTTCTGTGTGAGGTTGGCTGACTAGCACAGTCATAACGTCCACTGATGGACTAAGGCCCTGTTCGTTTCCTGTCCTTTAAAATTTAAGCACTATCACATCAAAGAGAATCTTATTATTTATGAATATTTCGATCAATTTAATGATAAAACCCTATTGACAGATAGATACTAATTTTTGAGATGAATCTAATGAGCTTAATTAATTTATGTTTTGCTAAAGTGATGTTACAAGTAACCATCTTCTAATCATGACTTAATTAACCTTATTAGATTCGTCTCATAAATTAGTCTAGGGACCTGTAATTTATTTTATAATTAAACTTTATTTAAGTACACCTAAATAGTAATATTCTTTTTTATGTACCAGCTATAAAATTTAGACCCCATAAACCAACACACCCTAATCCATACGGCATTACCATGAGCCACTGATAACTGAGCATTGGATATGTGGCTGACGGGTGTCCATCGACCCCAACTTGTAGCCAGCAAGCCCATCCGTCCAGCTTATGCAGCCACGTGCTTTGACAGTTCGCCCCGACCCATACTTGCATTGATTCTTTTAGTGCTGCAACGCCGTCTATATAAACCATGGCACGGTAAAGGTTTCGCCATATCAAAAGCAGATGAAACACAAGACGTGCTACTGTGAGAGCCAACAAAGCAAAAACAAACTAGTGTGCTGACATGGCCCATCATCACGGGCTGCAAGTAATATTGCATCTGATGATTTTCCACCTTGCCATCGTTGTTTGCTCACTTCTTGGAGGTCAGGTGCCACATGATATAGGCCGTCTCATGAGACTCGTAACTCTTGACCTCTCCACTCGTATTATGCTTGATGAGATTCCAGGTGTCGGTTATCGAGTGGGCTCCTATTTTGAAACACGGTTATGGGTGCAAAATTTTACAGCCTTGGTATCAAACCTTGCCAATTTGAGGGAGCTCCGTCTTGGTTTCGTGGACTTGTATCAATCAATAGACCTGTGCGATGCGCTAGCTAAGTATACTCCGAATCTCAATGTCCTAAGCATGCCATTTTGTCGTCTCAATAGGCCAGTTTGTGGGTCGCTCTCTGCTTTGCACTCATTATCTCTGATAGACCTGCAATACAATAGGTTGACTGGCCCATTTCCAAACTTTGTTGCGAATCTATCCTTCTTGACTGTTCTCCAGCTTAGATATAATTATCTTGAAGGATGGGTGTCCCCTGCAATCTTTGAACACAAGAAATTAGTGACTATCGATCTTCACTTTAACCGTAAAATCACAGGTAGCCTGCCAAATTTCTCTGCTGATAGTTGCCTACAAAATTTGCTTCTTGGTTCCACCAACTTTTATGGTACAATACCGAGTTCCATTAACAATCTAAGGTCATTAAAGAAGCTAGGCCTCAATGCTCCTGGTTTTTCCGGAATTTTGCCCTCATCAATTGGTGAGATCAGATCCTTGAATGAATTGTTGATATCTGGTTTCAATCTAGTAGGGCGAATTCCTTCATGGATTGCAAATTTGACTTCATTGGAGATTCTTCTATTTACTCAATGTGGCCTGTATGGGTCGATACTCGATACCTTCTTCCATTGCTCATTTGATTAAGCTAAGAACATTTGTAGTCAAGGAGTGCAAAGCGTCAGGGGAACTACCTCCACATATTTCTAATGCAACACAACTGCAAGACATAGTCCTTGGTTCAAATGAATTTACTGGGACAGTAGATCTTAACTCTCTATGGAAACTACCCAACTTGGAAAACTTAGATCTCTCTAACAACAAGATAGTTGTAATAGAGGAACATGATAATTCTTCAATGGTATCCTTCCCCAACATAAGATTTTTAAAGTTGGCATCATGTAGCATAACAATATTCCCTAGCATTTTAAGGCATCTTGATGATATTAGTGGACTTGACCTTTCAAATAATCAAATTCATGGGGCCATACCCCAGTGGGCATGGAAAAAATGGGCAGACTTTGGCCTTTTCTTTCTGAATTTTTCACATAATAGTTTTACCAGCATTGGCTACAACACCTTTCTTCCTTTCTTCGTAGAAGACATGGATCTTAGTTTCAACAAGTTTGAGGGTGCAATAACCTTACCTAATTCTGCCGACGTGCTTGATTATTCGGGTAACATGTTCTCATCAATTTCACCCAACATTGGATCTCATCTTCGAAGGACCACTATTTTCAAGGCCTCTAGAAATAACCTCTCAGGGAGCATTCCAACATCTTTCTGTACTGATAACATGGAATTTCTCGACCTCTCCTACAATTTTCTTAGTGGTCGAATCCCTTCTTGCTTGATGGAGGATTTAGATAATTCACTTAAAATTTTAGATTTGAAAGAAAATCAACTTCATGGAAATCTGCCACAAAATATCAGTGGTAATTGCGAGCTTGAGGTCTTAGACATAAGTGGCAATCAAATCAAAGGACAGTTGCCCATAGCTCTAGCTGCTTGCAAAAGTTTAGAGGTCATTGATATAGGAAATAATGAGATTGCTGACTCTTTTCCATGGTGGATGAGTACACTTCCTAGACTTGCGATTCTTATCCTAAACTCTAACAGGTTCTTTGGCCAAGTGGCACCTTCTACCATTGAAGAGATACATAGTTACAAATTTCTAAGTCTACGGATTTTGGATATTGCCTCAAACAACTTTTCAGGCACACTGACAGAAGAATGGTTTATGAAGTTCAAGTCCATGATGGTTAAAGTTACTAACGAGACACTGGTGATGGAATATACATCCGATGAAGCCGCAAAAGCTTATCAGGTTTCAACTGTTCTCACACATAAAGGGTCAGACATCACAATTGAAAAGATACTAAGGACCCTCACATTCCTTGATATATCAAACAATGCATTCCATGGAAGCATCCCTGCAACTGTTGGCAATCTTGTCTTGCTAAAAGAGCTCAATCTGTCATATAACATGCTTACAGGGCCAATCCCATCTCAGCTTGGCCGTTTGAACCAACTGGAGTCCTTGGACCTCTCATCAAATGAGCTTTCCGGAGAGATCCCACAGGAGCTGGCATCTTTGAACTTTCTCACAACTTTAAACTTATCCAACAACAACCTGGTTGGCAGCATACCAGAAACTCCTCATTTCATGACATTTCCCAGTGGCTCATTTCTTGGGAATGACGGTTTATGTGGGCCTCAGTTATCAAAAGAGTGCATGAATACAGTACCACCAAATGTCATGACACATCATTCCAGGATGAAGCATGTAGACATTCTTCTGTTTCTCTTTGCTGGTCTGGGATTTGGAGTTGGATTTGCAATGGCAGTTGTTGTGGCATGGGGAATCCCCATTAGAAAACGATCTTAATAAGCAAGGTGTAGGAAGAACATGTAGTTAGTTATACATTGAGTGAAGTAAAAAATTGCTTGTATCAGGTTCACTTGTCACTCTCATCGCAAAAAAAAAGAGGTTCACTCATCACTCTTTGTGAAGAGGGTATGAGGAAAGAGAGGTTTTCCGGTGTTTGCGAGGTATCTAGAGGTATTAAGAGGTATTTCAATCTCGACCGTTGATTGAGGGAGGGGCAAGGTATGGAACAAAAATTATCATAACCGGTGGCATGTGCGTAATTATATACAAACTAAAAGTCTTTAATTAATAGTGTTACATCAGATAAATGATCGATTAATTACGTACATCATCATAGAATTTTTCTTCCGTCGCCGCCATCGTCTCTCCCTTCTTTTCTCTTGGGCTCTACATTGTCACCAAGTAAACAATCAAGAATTTGAGTAAACAACGGCACGAGAAACAACGTCACAGCAGCGGGCGACATGAGAAATGCGACAGCGCCGACGCCGTCAGGTGGAGCATTGGGAGGGTGCAGGTGCGGGCCCATGTCGCCGCCGTGGGACTTCGAGGATCATAAGTTGCATTCAAGAACACCATTACATGCAACATAAACCCTAATCAATCACAAATCTGAACGTAAATCCGAACGGGTATGCTACGTCGCCGCCACCTTGGGCTGTACAATAGTTTTGAGTAAATCATGCCAAAACGATGTAAATTACACATTCCTATTGTCTCGTGCCTTCTATTTTGATCAACATGTAAAATTACTATTTTACCCCTAATACTTAAGTACTTTTATCAATACTGAAGTACCTTTGGCATTGTACCTTCCATCTTGGGTCATTGGATCAAGACCAATGGACGGTCCACATTCTTTGCAAACACCGGAAAACATTACTCTTAAATTTAATCAGGATCCATTGAATTTACATGCACGGTTACATACATTTGATACGTAATGGATACTAAGCAGGACGTCTTATAACAAGTTGTTGCAAGCTAGAGCGCGTGACGGGGACAGCTCGACGCGCGGCAGGGCAAGCTCGGGGTGCGGCGCGAGTGGAGTGGAGCATGGCGAGCTGGGGTGCGGCAACGGGGAGAGCTCGCCGTCCAATGAGCTCTAGTCCAAAATGCAATGGTTGTTGCATATTGGTGTTGGAGAAGCTGGGTTGGGAAGAAGAGGCAAAATACTATACACTAGAGGCAATGGTGGATTTGTCTCTCAAATTTGCTTAGGCTTGCCGGCGTCAGCCTTAGTGAGCCCATTTTCCAAATCTTCATAGCATGTACCAACATATTGTGAGGGTGCACTACCTTGCAGGTCACTACATGTTATATAGATTTTTTTCTAGCATTGTCAGGCCAAGGTCATTCTTAGTGCATTCTTTCATTTCACGATTTCTAGCATTGTCGGGCCATTTTCAGTGCATTCTTTCATTTTTACGGTTTTCAAGTGTGACACGTCAGCTTTCTAATTTTGTTATGTGAAATGAAACTACATCTCTCAGTGCACACTTTCTTTTCACAGTTACAAAGGCATGACAAACACATTAAATTGTTACCGGATGGTACTTAGTTATTGGTTGAGGGTGTTGAGGATGCAAGGAAAGGCTCTCAATGCAATTTTATTTGTCTTTCATTAACTTGGACAAAGAGCTCGTTGCCTTTCACTAGGATGAAAGGCTTTCCCTCTCTTTCATATTAATTTTCTTGCCATGTCAACTATTTTTCTGATGTGACAGCTAATTAATGCCACATCAGTTGAATTCATTTATCTTTTGTATAGTCATTGCAAGTGCCAGTGCACATATGCATAGTGGTGTCTGCATTTAAAGAATTATAAATATTCTCATATTATATTTTATAAGTTACATATTTGATATTTGATATTATTGAGCAAAACTTCAATGGTCCTCATGGTGACACGTTTCATATTATCATATTTATACACAATATATGTTCAAGTATCGAGCATGCATGTTCCTAGACTAAACTCTTTGTATCTTATTAGAATAGCATAATCTTATGTTTTAGAATATACACTTCTCTCTATTTTTGATTAACCATTGCCACGGTCCCCTATTGCATATAATGTAAATGTTCTTAAATTTATTCATGCACGAGACTAGTTCGATGGCAAGGTTGAAACTAGTGTAACTCGACAAATCTTCCATATTTTCAGTCAATAAAACATATGTATACCACATGTTAAATTCATACTATATTGTGGTAATATGGTGTCAAATTAACCTCTACCGATCTACATCTTGAGCTGGATGTTGGTTGCATGGGCTTAATGAAGTCCATGTGCAATGGCGACTGTGTATAGATGTGCTCTAGCTTGTCTTCGAGAATGTTGAAGCTCCTAGTAGTGTTCTTTGAACGTAGAAATTAGAACTTCTGTTCCTGGGCTAGTACCCGCCGTACCCATCTGGCCACGTTATCCAGAAAAATGATTGGAATTGCCGGTTTGTGGGCTGAGTGTGTTTATGTGGTGTCCATGATACAAAGGGATAAGAAAGCAGTCATGCCCAAATCAATTATGCTTTAGGTTGTTAATTCTCATTGTATTTGAATGCGATTTCTAATGAGTGGCGCGCGAAGCGCACCAATCTCTACTAGTCATGGCATCAAGTACATTCCTTAGCTTGTCTGCACGCGCATTGAGCACGTTCACCACCTTCATGATATTTTGCGGGTCGAGCATGATGTGGGCTAGCCAAGTCCCTCTCACTTAGTAGGTTGTTGTACAAGCCATCGAACACAGCTAGATGGCATCGGGGTGAGCCTAGTCCCACCACGTGCCTTTGCTCTAAGTAGAGGAAGTCAGCACGGGTGGCGAGCGTGACCTACTGTGTTCGTCAACAGACTACGGTGTCTTGAGCATGACATACACTTTCTACAACATTTGAATATGTGGAACTGTTGGCTATCAAGGCGCATCATGCACCATCACTCAGACTCAAGATGAAACAGTGCCACCTTGGGAAGAACTGACTTCCGTGTGTGGTCAAATTGTGCCACTTGAGGCTCTCCGACATGGTCAAGTCCAGGTTATGCCACAATGAGGTCACAGAGGCTCTTTGTTTGCTGAGGCAAGGATGAACGATAACGTTCGTGAGGGGAATTAAGCGAGGCAACAGCTGATTCTTAAATCCGACCGTGCTAATGATGTTTGGTACTAGATCTATGATACGTTATTTTTTTTTGTGATGATCAGGCTGTTAACCGGAATTAAAGAGTAATGGTGAACATGTGGGTCGAATACCACTTGACTCTTACCGCTCGGTGTAAAGCTGAATAACAGTGATGTGTAATGTGAATTTTGTTTCGGAGGTGTTGCTCGGTGAAATGTTGATTTTGCACTGCCCTTGCCTTTTCACCTTCCTTAACAAAGATGAATGGTTTCAGATTGAAGACATCATTGACATTTTACCACGTAGAAAACTGATCAGTTCTAAGGTCCTGTCTTGATATCATCCGCCAAATCTTAAAGTTACTGGCGATCACATAAAGTTTATGGAGTAAATTTCACAAAACTATAGGTTTCATAACAAAATTATCAAAACTACATGTTTAAGAAGATATATATCGTAAAACTATAGATTTAATGCACCTTTGTATCATAAAACTACAGATTCAATAAAATGTATCACAAAACTACATATTTAAGGAGTCAATTTATCACAAAACTACATGTTTTGACTTTATAAAATCTGTAGTTTTACGATTCACATAGACACTAAATCTGTAGTTTTGTTATAACAATGGTTAAACCTGTAGTTTTGTGATATATTTATTTAAATATGTAGTTTTGTGACAGTTTTCAAACAAAACTTGTAGTTTTGTGAAATTTACTGAAGTTTATCCCCTTTTCCAATTCTCTTACTTTTCTCTTGTCATGCGGCCAGGTCAAAGCCGCCTAGATAATATTTCTCTTTTCTCTGAAATGGTGTTGCAAGTTGCTAATAATGTGTACATGAGTATTTTGTTCATCCGTAGTTTTTCCCAAACCGTGGATGAACAGCTAGCCCGCGTTAACCATCCGCACCAAAGCATCCAACATACAGTATATCCAAGAGAAAAAAAGTTCTCTAAGCTAAGCTCTGGTAGAGGGTATAAATAAACCAAGCAAATGTTACATTGCTTCGTTAGAACCATCGATTTCTTATATCTTCTCTTCAAATAATCATTTTTATCCTATTACAGTAAAGATCCGGCGACCCATCTACCCACCCATCCATGGACCATGGTGATGCACTCTCTCTTCACTGTTAACTTCGACGTCACGAGCAGCGATAACTACGGCCAGTTCATCGCCAACCTCCGCTACAGGATGGGAAAATCGAGGCACTTCACACACAACCTCCGCTACAGTTCCTCCCGCCCGTTGAACCCGATGTCCCGCCGGGTCACTGGTTCTACCTTGCGCTTGGTGTATGGGCGATGAGCTTATGCTGGCAACCCGCACCCACTGCTACCAACCTCCATACTGCAGCTGGCCACAAAACTCTCCGAGCAAGACGTTCCCGCCGCCTACCCCACCCATCGCCGACCATCCACCCACAGTTCCGGTGGCGCCACCACCGCACCGCCGAACCACCGCCCACCGCCATCCTCGGAGCCCTTTCTCTAAGTGCGAAGGACGTAATGCTCGCCGGAATCCTAACGACCGTTTGACGGGAGGCGCACCAATCTGAAACACCTATCGTTTCATTGCGTCCTGTCGAAACTGGAACCGCATGTGGTGGGAGCACACCCGCGGCATCATCCTGGGCACAGCATACCTGCACTTCGACGGCTCGTACCGTGACCTGCTCGACGACATGGATCAGCTGGCCCAAGTCACGCCCGCGCCACACTGGTCACGACCGACCTGTACTTTGGCCCAGCCCAACAGCAGGCCCGGTTCGCCTCTATGTGCGGGCTCGTTGCCGAGGGCGAGGGCCCGAGGCCGAGCTGGATTTTTTTCTATTCTAGCCCCGATCTGTCTAAAATTTTATAAATGACTCTTCAGTAACTATATTTTTAGAATCTAGCCCATTTGGCCACTTCAATATGAATGACGTGACACATGAATGGTCACTCCATACACTTTGACGACCTAATGACACATACGAAAATAGGCTTGACACATAAGGATTGATCACAGTCACCTTTGATCACGCCAATGTAAGTGGTCATACATTTTGACGTGACTAAAAGAGGTCGGATCTTGAAAATTTAGTTTGAAGTAGACTACTTTTAAAATTTTAAATAAAAAAAGATCAAAATAGAAAAAAATTCGCCGAGCTGATGCACCCGAGGTTGGCAAAGAAGAGCTGCAGCATCCGCGGAGATGAAGGCGCGGGTGGGCGGACCTGTCCGCCGCGCTGCTCAAGACCGACGTGAAGCGAAGCTGGCAGGGCTGTTCACGCCGATGGAAGGCATAGGAATAGACACCGTGGAGGAGGCTGTCGCGATGTTGGTGATCATGCTGTTCGTTGAGGTGCCCGACGGGCTTACCACCGAGGCGGTGCTAGAGCTGTTTCATGAGAACTGAACTTTGTTCAGTCCACTAATCACGTGGCTGCATGCTGCTTCTTCTGTGGTTAAGGCAGCGAAATCCCAAGCAATAAAGTAACAAACCGGTCGTCGTAAATATACAGAGGCTCTGTAGATATATTTATTTTGAATAAAAACCCACTGAGCTCTACGGTCACATCAATTTGTTGCCTATCACTATAATCTGCTGCGTACGAAGTTATAGCAGTAATCACTAAACAGGCTGAATGCCTCTGTTCCAACAGGGCGCGTTAGACAAGTACTATCGACCACCAGATGCATACGATGTGCGAAAACTGACCAAGACTTAGGCTCGCACCGTATAATACTCTAGCAAAGCGATATTTTCTTTCAAGTAGAATATTCCAGCATCGTTACGGCAAAAGTTCAACGAAACTAGAGAAGCAAAGCAAATTTTGCACCATGATTTTCCTTGCGCAGAGCTCTAACCTCTTCGTCCGCATATACTCTGCCTCAGTCCATTCCATTGTCATTGATGCTGCTACTGTCATATCAATAGTCTTACTCCTTTCTGCAGCCGAAGCACTCCTTCGGAGAAGGAATCCTCCAATCGTGACAGCGAAAAAACAGGTTGCAGCCTATATTGGAGGGCATTGCCTGCGACATGCCTTCTTGGCAAGTCGGTTTCTCTCCACCACAGCGACCAGTAATATAAACAGAGCAACGGCCGGGACCTTACCCAGAAACCTTAGCCTCGTGGCAGCACTTTCGTGGGATCCAAGCTCTCATCTTCTCTGGGATGAGCTCCGAGCACGTCAACTTGACTTATTTTCAGCAAACTTTGCTTGCTAGATCCACATTGGTATTTGGAAGCTTGAACAAGTTGCTTGCTCTCGATCAGTTTGTCCAATAGTTAAAATTTTTACCTCATGAGCCTACTTTTCACCATCATAGCAGGCCTAAGTAATCTGAGGTGAGAATGTATAAGGTTGCCACATTCCATACACAATTACAATACACTTGCTACAGTGCATAAACAATTCAAACAAAACTATAGATGGACAGAGAATGCCATCTTCCATAACCATACAAAATTTGATATGCAATTGATACTTGCACAAAAAGAAATAAAAATGAGTACTGTTTATGTCGACCCCACAAACCGTTATTATTGTTGATGCACCGATTTCACTTTTATTTTTGTTGCATCTTACACAAATTTATAGTGCACATCAAATTATCTTTGCATAATTATGGAGGATGACATGACCTATCCACAATGATATTTATTGCATATGTATTTTTTTTGTGCTATAGTGAATTGGAGCACACGATCCGGTGGGAGCACTAGATATGTTCTTGATCTGATGGAGCTCTAACTTGCAAACCACCGCATATGAATAGAATTTTATAATAGCATTATGTGTAGCCATTCACATTTTGTGTTTATCTTTCATATGAAGACTGTTAGTGTGTAGTGGTGTGTGACATTTAAAGAATTATAAAATAATTTAACATATTTTATTTTATAATTGTATCTTTTATTTTTGATATTATTGAGCAAAAATTTCTATGGTCTTCATTGTGACACTTCATATTGTAATGTTTATACACAATATATTTTCAAGTGTTCACGATTTGTAGACATATTCTATATAACCTACTTCCTCTATCCCCAAAACAAGTTATAGGATTCAAAATTTGTCCCAAATTAATAAGAATGTCATTCTCGATTCCAAATACAACTCTCTCTCTCTCTCTCTCTCTCTCTCTCTCTCTCTCTCTCTCTCTCTCTCTCTCTCTCTCGATATCTCTCCTCATATACCCTTTCTCATTTCCTATGCACTCTCTACCCTTTCTTCTTTCCTTAATTCATGTGCACAACTTCTCGAACAACTTGTTTTTTTTAACGGACTATATTCGTGTGATTCAATTAGATTATGCATTTTCTCGATTCTTGATTATCTATTGTACATAGTGTAAATGTTCTTGAATTTATCCATACACGAGACTAGTCTGTGGTGAGAGTTGAATTATTGTATCGAGCAATCTTCCATCTTCTCATGCAATAAGATATGTGTACAATATATTCTACAATAAATTTAACAACCTTATCAAATAATGAATGCAATACCTTACTATATTATGGTAATATAGTGTCCTAGTGGTCCCCACTAACATCAACTATAAAGGATATGTTACTTAGTGAGTCTTAAACATATGATATGTTGTCATAGGTACATATACTATAATTAGTTAGTAACATGAGTTACAACACTTGTATGCATTTGCACTCAAGCCGGAAACTAGTGTCATGGCCAATGTTAGCCAAGTCTCTAACTGTGACCTTATCAATGTTTTGATTCCTCTACTATGAAGAGGCCATTTAAAAATACGTTTTGTCATCTTTGCACTACACCAGGAAGGATGTGTTACGGCTCATCTTTGCAAGTGTCGGGGCTTCTACTAGTGTCATGCCGTAGTGTATTGTGATGCCATAGTGTATTGTGACCCTAGCATGGACATGATGCTCCATATTTGTACCGCATGGAAAAATGTCACAATCACTACCAAGAAGCTTGGACAAGTTATTTCTAGGGATATTTGTCCACATAAAGCTAGTAGCATCGAAGAAATTCACATAGAAAAAAAGGCTTGAAGCACTTTATTTCAGTGTGTTGTTAAGAGGGGCCATTCAAAAAGTCTTAAAGCACTTTATTTTTTGTAAATTAACACTAAGATCTGTTGTCCATGTGTCCATTCGTGACTACCTGCTATGTCGTGCAATTTGCCTCCTTAGCTCTCTGATTTTTATTGTTCTCTTTTGATTTTCTAGGATATCAATGAATTTGAGAAAGTGGTTAATTGTTCACAGTTGTAAAGTTAGTTAATTTGGAGCTAAATTTTAGGTGTATTTTTGGGCTATTGTTTTAGATAGCATGGGTGGGTCCATGCTTCATCAATAGCCAATTGAGAATGCACTACTTCAAGCAGAAACACTTTAACTTTCCAATGGACAAAGGTAAACGTTTGTAGATAAAAAAACTCTTAAGGTCTTCCCTTGGATCACGAGCCTATTATGTAAATATCTATTGTTATAAAATTTAAATAGAAGAATCAGTCTGTATGTTGTTCGGTCTAAAATATATAGAAATATATTGCAGGTAAACAGATTGACCTCCTATGTCACTAAAGAAAACAATACAAACGAGTCACATCCAAGAAGGTAGTATGCAATTCGGATATCAAATTACAGGTTGATCTACACAATTATTCCAAAAAAAAAGTTGCACCCGTGAGTATGGAAGCAAGGTTTCCCAGTCCTCTTAACAGAAATTAACTCGATATTTTGTATAGCATTTGAAGTGCTTTCTTATAGCGTTTTTCCAACTTAATTTTCATATACGAGGCTTCCAACAAGTACCAAATCATGTGAGTAGTATGTTGATTGCAAGTTTACCATTCGGAGGACAAATGCTAAAGACTTCTTGATAATGTATTCTCTTCATCTAAATTCTGAAAAATGGTAATGGCCACCTTTTTCCAAAGCAACTGGATTTTTACCACTACTAAGCAGCACCGCCCAAAAAATGCCACAACTAAGAAGCCCCTCCAAAAATGCCATTGCCAAGTGGATTTTGTCATGAATTCACGGTATCTTAGTTATTTGGCTGAATTTCTTTGTTTTTTTTTTCTGGAAACTTCAGTGTTTGGACTAATCTACCCTTGCTCCTGTGTTCCTTGGCTGAAACCAGATCACGACGAAGAGGGAAGAAAAATAAAGAAAGAATAGGCGGCGGGCAGGATCAACCCGGACAAGGCAGGCAGCCTAGCGGTGGCTCGTGGCCACCCCCACGTGACGCGGACGAGGCAGGTGGCCCGGTGGTGGCGGCCAGCGGCGCATGGTGCCTTGGAGCCACCGAAGGGTAGATTTGTCCAATCACTATAGTTTCCAAGCTAAAAAGTGGATATTCCGCCAAATGATCAATATGGCGTCACTTTCTTCTTTTTTTTTATCAAGGATACCTGTATTAAGGTTAAGGAAAGAGTACAATAACAAGTACATTGTAGAAGGATGTAGAGCACAGTTGTCCTACCTCATAAGCAAAAAGGTCCCTAGGAAACATAAAAATTACACACGGGTCCTTGGACCTTTTGCTTGCCAGGGCTTTCGAGTTCCATCAACAACGGTGGCCACCGTCACCAACAATTGCGACACCGTCATTCCCAGGCTGGAGAAAGCTCCATCACACCATGGCTTTAAGTTGAGCCTTAGTTATTGTGGCGTTTTTGGATGTCGCTGCTTAGTAGTGGTAAAAATCTAATTACCCCCTTTCCCTTTTTTCTGAAATGCAGCACGACAATTGTGAAAGAGTCAATCTCACAAGTTCCACTGATCCTTTATTTCTACTTCTTCAGGTGAACCCAAAAGTAACTTCTTTTGAGTCTTCTCTCTAGCCATCCGCATGGACTTTCCGATAAGATGTGGCATGGATTATCATCCCGGAGAAAACAAAAGTCAAAGAAAATGTTGTTCCGGACAAAGTGATACTCCACCCATCTATACCTAGACATAATAACGATATTTGGAATGGATTTTTCACTTATTGGCAAATTTGACATTTCATCTGATGCAGAATCACGCACTCTAGAAAAAATGTAGAGATTTGTTATGGTGCTTGAAATTAATAATAACTGTTCATTCGATTAGATCTAACGGCTAAAAATAGGGCGGTACCTCCTAAAAGGTACTCCAAGTTGTGGACCAGTACCAAAAATTGGTGGGTCCTATACTAATTATTTTCTTTTTTTAATTCCATCAAGGGTAGTTTAGTATTTTTAGTTCACATATTTATGCATCAGAAGCATGAGGAACCACGGCCAAAACGCTGGCGGCAAGGCGGCGTCGCCACCTCCCGTCGATACCTCCGCTGGCACGGCCACAAATGTGTGCTCTATTCTGAAGAAGGAACTCATGCAACCTCCATAGAAGTCGTTCTCCACCTCTCGACTTCTGTCTAATCAAGGCACTAATTGCCCGCGGCTTCCAATGTGGACCTTTCATGCAGAATTTGCCAGTTCCATCTCATCCATGTTTATTCCATACTAGTACGCTGCAAGATTATAGATCCAAAGGCTCCATTGTTGATTATTTGCTCTGATGGCTCCTTGCCTTTCCATCCTTCGATGCAATCCTCAATTCAAAGTCTCTCGAAGTCTTGCTGCCAGCATTACCAAAGAAGGCTCACAATTGCACAGAAAAATCATGACCAGAACAGATACGGCGACAAACAAAGGGAGCAGCAGACAAGAGGAACAACGTGATTGCCGGCCGCACAGGGTCCTCGCCGCTTGAGGTGCCATGCCTGCTGCATAGGCGATCGAATAGGAGCAGCGGCCAAGCCGCTGCATAAGTTCAGGAGGCGACACTCATATGATTGCTCGCAGGATATGGCGGCGAGAAAGGGAGCCGGTAGGACGGGTGAAGAACATGTTGCAGGCGACGATCCACGGGAGCGGTGCAGGACTCCGTCAGGAAGGAGGGCACAGATGGATGCAATTACCAAACAGTCCAAACGATAATTAATTAAGACTCGTAATTAACTCTTTTAATATCAACGGCTGAGATTAATTGATAGGGAAGGTACCTTTGATACCTCTCAAGCACTGTAGCAATCTCAAAAATATATACCCAGTTTAGTCTCTCTTAGATCAAGCTGAAGCGACTTGCACCATTTTTATGTTATTAATTTTGAACATCACGCTCTTGAGAAAATCTTGTGAACCCTATAACCCAATAATAAGGAAGAATGAAAGAATTAGCTGCGCGAACCATACTAGCAGTCAATTTCACCACGATCTTTCTGACACCAGCGCATTTTGTAAGTAGATGCAACATTGCTGACCTGAAGGCATGCTGTATCTCCTCCATTCGCAACACTAAAACCTCACAATTGGCAACACTAAAATCTCGCGTAGTTTTGTATTCCCTGCAGAAACCAGACAGCAGAATTAAGTGAAAGCCAGGGAAGCAATCAAAGAAGCCTTATTTGCTCAGACGTGTGCGATGCAACTTAAAGGCTTGGTTTGGTGCACACCCATCACCTGATCAACGTGGATACTCAGGTCCAGCTCGTGTACAGTGTGGAATCTTCACATCAAAGCCAACCCAGGTGTGTTCAATGTTACTTATTCTTATACTTACTGAAAAATCATCCGATTTTCAGTGTCAACACCAGGTGGCCTGGCTTGCTGGCGGGCCACCGCTGCTCGGGTTGCCGGGTTTGCCCGGTGGCCGAGCTGCCTAGCCGGTCGGCCTGGTTGGTCGACCGACCATCGCTTGCCCAAGTTGCCTAGCTGGCCGGTGGGCCACCGCATTGCCCGTGTTGCCGGGTTCGCTTGGTGGTCGAGCTTCCTGGCCAGGCGGCTCGGTTGGTCGGCCGACCACCGCTACTATGATGAAGCCATTTAAAAATAAGTTTTGGGTATTAGGAGAACAATCCACGTCCTTCCAAGTTTCTGTCACTCTCGTTGTTGTAAGAATACCTAAAGACAGGGTCGAGTCAATGTACGAACCCAATGATGATGGAATTGAAACAGAAGCACGATAAAGATGGCCACTACAGGAAAAGACCACTATAGCGGCAGGCCAATACCCGCTATAGCGGCGGGTATCACGGCCCGCCGCTACGTCTCCACAGTTAAAAATGGAAGCCAATAACGGCGGCAAATCGCAAACCACCACAAGAAATGATGTGATAGCGGCGGGTGACATCTTCACCTGCCGCTACCCTTCACGAAAAAAAAAACAAAAAATGAAAATGCTCTAGGCCCACCGGCCCGAAAGGAGCCTTGCTTCTATCGGGCCCGCTGTCGGGGTCGGAAGGGATGGCGCGGCCGGATTTGCCGCCGCCGTGAGAGGGGCGCGGCCGGATCCGCCACCGCCGGGTGGGGGGAGGGGACGCGCGGCCAGATCCGTGGCCGCCATGGGATGAGGGTGCGGTCGGAAGCTAGTTCCGCTGCCGAGAGTGGGGGCACGGTCGGATCCGGGCCCTCACGGAGCCGCAGCCCCTCCTCCCATTCTGTCGCTTCCACCGGGAGTGGGGGCACGGCTGGATCCAACCCCCCCCCCCCACACACACACACGGAGCCGCCTCCGCCACCATGAGGGCACCGCCCCTCCTCCGCTTCGGTTGCCTCCGTCGGGAGTGGGGGCGTGGCTGGATCCAACCCCCAGGGTGCCACCACCACCGCCGTGAGGGTGCCGCCCTCCTCCCCTTCCACCGCTTTCGCCCGGAGTGGGGACACGGCTGGATTGGGCCCCCCACGGAGCCGTCGACCCTCCTCCCCTTCCACCGCTTCCACCGGGAGTGGGGGCCGTGAGGCCGCCGCCGCCGCAGCTGCAGGGGACAGAAGGGCAGCTACCAGGTGTGTGCGTGAGAGAGAGAGAGAGAGAGAGAGAGAGAGAGAGAGAGAGAGAGAGAGAGGTGGGGGTGGAAGCTGGGATGGGGTGGGGGTGTTTTTATATTTGTGGTTAAACTAAGGGTTTGGGAGATGTGGGCTGGGCTGTTGGCTGCAGGCCTCATTGTAGTCCGTTGCTACAAAGATTTGTAGCGGCGGTCCGTAAAGTGGTCCACCGCTAAAAATCATCGCGATTTTTAACGACGGTTCATGATACCCGACGCCGCTATAAAGTGAATTTGTAATAGTGGGCGTTGATTAGTATACAATCATCAAAGGAATCTTCGCAAAAAAAAATCATCCAAGGAAAACTAGCTCCTGTAATATTCACGAAGTCGACTGCTGGGTTGATAAATAGAAATACATTGCTCACAAAAAAAAGATAATAAATAGACATGCATTTTTAGCCACTAACTCTACAGGATTGAGCGTTGCATATGTGGCAGAAGCGTGTCCATTGGCACCGCGTTGACTTGTATCTGGTAAGTCCACCCTCCAGCTTGCATATATGGCCCATGTTGACAGCGCGCCCGATCGGTACTTGTCATGGATTTTACTACCACGTTAAACCTGCCACTGCGTATATAAACCAGGGTACGGTAAGAATCTCCCCACACACACCAGAAGTAGTACTAGAGGCGCAGTATCAACAAGATTTAGCAAACCTGTTGCTGAGATATGGCAACCAAGCTACGAATCCACCTTGCACTCGTCTTCTGCTCACTTCTTTGTTCGGCCGGCAACCACACTGCGGCAGCGACCCTGGTTACATGCCTGCCGGACCAAACATCAGCGCTGCTCCGGTTCAAACAATCCTTCATCAGCACCATCCACTCCGTCGTTGCCTTCCGATCGTGGAGGCCTGACACGGACTGCTGCAGCTGGGAGGGTGTGCGTTGCGCTGGCGCCAAAGGCCGCGTGACTTCCCTCGACTTGGCAGACCGCGGGTTGGAGAGTGGAGGTCTTGATCCTGTGCTTTTCGAACTGACCTCCCTCGAGTACTTGAATCTTGCCTATAACGACTTCAACAGCTCTCAACTCCCATCTAGTGGATTTGAGCGACTCAATAAGCTTAGGTATCTCAACCTCTCAAGTTCTTACTTTCTTGGTCAGGTGCCAGACAGCATTCGCCACTTAACAAATCTGTTATCCCTTGACCTCTCTTCAGATATAGAAGTTCTGGATCTATTGGATGATGGTTACTCTGTTGAATATTATCAACATCTCACAGAAGAAAACTTTACAACCTTTATTGCAAAACTTAACAATTTAAGATACCTCCGCCTTGGCATGGTGGACCTGTCTAACAGTGAGACGCACTGGTGTGATGCCTTAGCCAAAGCCTGTCATAAACTTCGAGTGCTTAGCTTACCATACTGTGGGCTCTCTGGACATCTTTGTCCTTCTCTTTTAAGCCTGCAATCACTTTCCGTGATTGATCTACAATATAACCAACTGTCTGGCCCAGTCCCGAATTCCTTGACCAAGTTAACAAATCTTAAGGTACTCAAACTTGCCCGTAACAATCTTCAAGGGTGGATATCTCCTGCAATATTTAAACTCGAGAAACTAAAGAAGATTGATCTATCCCAAAATCAGGAAATCTCTGGTTATTTACCAAATTTCTTAGTTGGCAGCAGCCTGGAGATTCTTGACGTTGGAAGAACAAATTTCTCTGGTATAATACCGGCTTCTATAAGCAATCTCATATCTTTGAAGGTGCTGGGCCTTGGCGCAAGTGGCTTTACTGGAAAGTTACCCTCATCGATTGGTTATCTCAAATCTTTGAGTTCATTAGACATTTCCGGAATGGAACTAGAAGGGTCCATGCCATCCTGGGTTGCTAACCTAACATCTCTAGCTTCTCTCCGATTCTACCATTGTGGATTATCTGGATCAATACCTCCTTTCATAGGTGAGTTAAGATATTTGAAAGAATTGTCGTTTCTGCACTGTCACTTTTCAGGAGAAATACCACCTCATATCTTTAACCTAACTCGATTGCAAGTACTTTACCTTCAATACGCCAACTTTGTTGGCACAATAGAGCTCAAGTTTATTACGAAACTACAAAATCTTATTGCCTTAGGTCTATCTTATAGTAATCTTCATCTGTCTGAGGGAGAAGATCATTCTTCATTATTATCATTTCCAAAAATCCAAGAATTGCATTTAGCAGGTTGCGGTATGTTAAAATTCCCTAACTTCTTGAAACATCAAGATCAATTGGAGAGCCTTGACCTTTCCGATAACAAAATCCATGGGGCAATACCCCAGTGGGCATGGAATTCATGGGGAAACCATCTTTTCTATTTGGATCTAAGCCACAATAGGTTTACTAGTATTGGTTACACCTCTTTTCTTCCTCTAGAGATAGAGATTTTAGATCTAAGCAACAATTTATTTGAGGGGCCTGTACCGATACCTCAAGGGTCTGGAATAGTGGTTGATTACTCGAATAATCATTTCTCATCAATACCTTCTAATTTCAGTTCTCATCTTAGTTCTATTGCCCTATTTAAGGCTTTTGGGAACAGCTTAGCTGGAGAAATCCCATCTTCCTTTTGTAATGCATTAAATATAAAAATCCTTGACCTCTCTTACAACAATTTCACTGGCTCAATCCCTTCTTGTTTGATGGAGAATATTAACGGGATTGAATCTCTATACCTGGTGCATAATCAACTTCATGGATATATCCCAAATCGTATCAAGGAAGGTTGCTCATTCAAGGCTCTTGATTTCAGCAGAAACGGGATTGAAGGGCAACTTCCAAGATCTCTAGCTGCTTGCAAAAACTTGGAGATCTTTGATGTTGGAAATAATCAAATTAGTGATACTTTTCCATGTTGGATGAGTCAACTTGATACATTGCAGGTTCTTATCCTGAAATCCAACAAGTTCTTTGGCTATGTTGCACAACCGCCTCAAGAAGAAAAGAGCTATTGTGGATTTCCTAGTGCAACAATTATTGATCTATCATCAAACAACTTCTTTGGCCCACTGCCGGAGGACCAATGGTTTAAGAACTTAAGGTCAATGATATTAACATATCCAAATACATCATTAGTCATGGATCATGAACTGCCAAAAGGAGTGAAGGCATATAAATATGCCACTGCAATCACATATAAAGGCCATGATACTACCTTTGCTCAGATATTAACTGCATTAGTGTTCATCGATTTCTCCAATAACGCATTCAATGGTAGCATCCCTGTAGCTATTGGGGAACTTGGTTTGCTACATGGGATCAATATTTCGCATAATTCCATCACTGGACAGATTCCATTTCAACTTGGTCATTTGAATCAACTGGAAGCTCTAGACCTCTGCTTCAATGAACTTTCGGGAAACATCCCACAGGAGCTGGCATTGTTGAATTTCCTAACAACACTAAATCTGTCCCACAACAAGCTGGTGGGAAGCATACCACAATCATCTCAGTTCTTCACATTCTCCGACAGCTCATTTTGGGGAAATGACGGTTTGTGTGGTCCTCCGTTGTCCAAAGAGTGCATCGACAGAACAATAGCAAATGTGGGGTCACATCATGCCAAGAAGAAATCTACAGACATTGTTCTTTTCCTCTTTGCGGGACTGGGATTTGGTGTTGGATTTGCAATTGCAATTGTTGCGGCATGGGGACTCCCCGCTGGAAAACCATCTTGTAAACGTAGCTAATGCACTAAATGAAATAAAATTCCATGTATCAGGTTCACTCTTAGTGAAGTGTATGAGGGGAGTCACTCAAGGATCCATTTAATTTGCATACATAGTCAAACTCATATTTGCTAATATAGTCAGTTCATAAGCTGTCGTCACGCTACTGCAAATGTACCAAATTATTAGAGAGACATGCAAAAGGCTTTTATTGGAAATATAGTGTACACAAGCCCTTGCATATACAGTGACAGGTTTCTTACTTTATTCATTTACTTGGAATTTCGCTGCCTCAGTCCTGATGCAGCAGCCTACTTAGTGCACCGAACAAACTAATTTAGCCCTCACGAAATAGCCTCCATGCCATGGTGGCTAACTTTTCAATTCCGTTCCGGTCTCCATTCCGTTTTAGTTATTGGAATGGCACATTCTGATACCGCATACCGGTCCATACCAGCATATTATTCTTGCCTCTAATTTAATAATAATAAATGATATAATTGTTTTAAAAATATATCTTTAACATATAATTTGAATCGTATATTTATTTTGAATGAATAATTTAGTGTCTATGGTGATTATATTTAGTGTAATAGTTAGATATATCTCATAAAAGAATGTTATACTCTCAATTTAATCCGGTATGTACCGGTATTTTGGCTAGTACCGGGTGGTATGGTCCGGTATGAGCTGGTATTGATACTAGCTGGTATTGACCGGTATTTTGACTAGTATGGAACAAAGACCGTTTGGTACCGGCTAGGTCACTAGAACGGAATGCTTTGCCCGCTGCTGGGCCGCACCAGACGCCAGCCAGTCGGACGGTCCCTGTCGCCATGCACATCAGGGTACGCGCCGCCGCCGAAGCCCCCAAGCCTGCTATTTATGTAGAAGCCCAGATGCCAGCAATGGCTGCGTTTGTAGTTGTGTGATGATGGTAAAACCCTTACATGCATGAGCTCAAAGTTGATGCTGAATTAGCTCGTAGGGCACCCATGAAACCGGAGGAAGCTACAGCTGCTGCCGCTCGCCCAAATGCAGAGACAGAGACTATCCAGGCCGAAGCGCTGGAGCAGTTTGCGAGGGGTGGAGAGGCAGATTCCCAGGCTGGGGACAGGAAATTCTGATTCACGTGCGCGCGCGAGAGGACGCATCCTCACAAACCAACGTGAAGCTTAAATTTTCTACTGGAAGTTTAATCACTGCTCAAAGTTTCATTAAAACTGCTCAAATTTCATTAAAACTTTCCTACTTATTGTTTTATCAGAACTTAGTCAAAGTTTCATTACTACTTTCCTACTTAAAGTTTCATCATAACTTTTTTAACCAAAGTTTATTGTAAAACTTTCATAGTATGAAGATAACATTATCATCTTAAAAATCCAGTAAATATATATTGGGCATTCTTTTCCCAAAACTATTGGGTTAGTACTTTGATCCGACCCTAAAGACGTGACATTGGAAATCCACCACCGTACCACCGAATCACTGATCAGATTGAAGGTAATATCTAGTAACAAATATTTTTAAAGAATCAAATTATTAATATGATAAATTTGAATTGTTGATGTGATCAATAATTTAATAATTATTCGATCGCATCATTCATCCCAAATTTATCACTACGGAATTCTTTTATTACTTCTGCGATTCCAGAATTACCCCTTAACTATTGATTGGTAGTTTTGAGAAAAAAACTGGATAATATTTTGGATACTAAAACTGCTCTATATTTTTAATCCACGAGAATTTTAAAGTTATTGTTAACAATATAAAGATTATTCTTCCAATTCCCAATTCTCTTGCTTTTCTTTTGTCATGAAGCTAGGATCAAAGCGGCCATGCATGACAGCGTATTTCGTTTTCTCTGAAACGGTGATGCAAGTTGCTAATGTGCTAGATTCCACGCTGATTTTTCTTCTGGCAATCAAAGGAGGAGTCCGTTAACCATCCATATCAAAGCATCGAACATACATCTTTTCTAGAACAAAAGGAATAATTGTTAATATCCTAGCTTATGTACTCGTGCAACCGTCTATTATTACAAAACAGAGAGTTAATTTCACAAACCCACTAATAATATAATGCCTAAGTATTATAGTCAATAAACCACCAAGTAATGTGCTTGTTTCGTAAACACAACAATACATTGGGGGTATTATTGCACAAGGATAGTATTTATAGCATTGTACTGTATCCAATACTCAGTCTCACATGTCATTTGGTAGAGGAGGTATGTTGAATGAAACTTGTGCTACTAGCCAAAGCAACTTGCTACATTAATCATAAACAAAGAGGTATTGAATTATGTTATCACAATTGCAAGAACAATATTTAACACTACCTTTCAACAGAAATTTCACTAATTTATCTTTTGGGTATTCTTTTAGTTATGTACCACATAACTATTATAAGTTTTAAGGACAATTTGTGTTTTCAAATAAAATGATGACATGGAACAACACCAGTAGCAGCTATGGTCCTAAACACATTGAAGAAACAGTAAAATCACATGTTGGTATACCGGCCATAGGAAACTGTCTCTAGTATTAGAAATATCTATATTTTGAATGTGTTTATAAGATATTGTGATGCGAGAACGTACCAAAACTAGAGATCTTATAAAAAAATTAATGACACACGTTGCAAAAGTTTGTTTACCATATCACTTTCTTTCTAACTATATTATAGAGCCTCGGATATAAATGTTTTAAAGGCTACATTGCCAAACCCATACATCCTCCGAGAATCTAATTTGAGTGTCATGACCTAACTAGAACTTGTCCAACTTTAAAAGGTCCGTGTCGGTGTAGGGGGATCGGGGTCCCCTCACCGGGCATGGGCCGTTTCCAGCCCATGGACGAAGACGGTGCCCGCGGATGAGGAAGTCCACAAGACCCATGAAGCCCACGAGGCCCATGAAGACCGGAGGAGCGGGAGCGTCGGGGAGGGGGGGGGACGAAGCTTCCCGGTAGCTTCCTCCGACGCCCCAACCACCCGGAGTTAATACGGCACTCGAGTGCTCGTGGCGACGCCGCAGCCCGACAGGACGTGCGCGCGTCTTCCCCGTGCGCCGCGTCTCGGGAAGCCGCGCGGCTACAGTGCCGGGGGGCTCTCGACCAATAGGATGGAAGAGACTCGGAGCACGAACCGAGGAGAAGAGATCGCAACGGATTTAGTCAGGATCGTGTCGGGATATCTCAGGAAGGACCGGACCCCCACCGGATGTCCGGGTCCCCCCCGGTACTTATACGAGTGCTCTTCTCCTTACCCTATAAAAGGAGGGGAGACTCCGGTGTAAAGACAAGGACATTCGAATACACACACCAGCAGGACGTAGGGTATTACGCATCCATTGCGGCCCGAACCTCGGATAACTCCCCGTGTTCTTACTCGCTTGAATCATCTACGCTAAGGCACGAGCGAATCCGTTCTTCCCCGAACCTATCCGAAGGGAGTCTTGACAGGCCCCCATTTGGAGGTGTACTCACGCACCGACATTTGGCGCGCCAGGAAGGGGGAAGACGTAGATTTCGCTCGCGCTGCGAAACTTCCACGCAACCATGCAGAGATCCTCGGACACGCCGCGGACGGAGGATAGCGTCTCCAGCCAGGCGTCCACGGGCGTCGGGGCCGCGACCGTCGTCGCGCGGGCCGCTCTGTCCACGACAACCGTCCCGGCACCTCGGCGGCCGAGCACGCAGTGGAGGACCAGCGTGGCGCCGACCGCCACGACCGAGCCGTCACGCCGCTCGCGTCCGAGCGCGCCATCGCGCATCGCCTCTTCCAGAAGAAGAGGGGGATGACCCCTTGACCGCCGTAAAGACTATGCTCAACAACCCGCCGGCGGGACCGGCGGGGGAGAGCAGGCAAAGGAGTGGCTCACCGGAGTAAGTAAGCTCCCGGATACGGCGCGGACCAAGCGCCGAGCGGGACCGTCGCGCCAACCACAGCAGCCACCGACCGGCAACAACCGCCGCGCCAACCGCGCCAGGGACACGCGCCGCCGGCGGCTTCGCTCTCCGTCCAATCCCCGCAGGCGCAGGGCGCCACGACCTGCGCAACGACCTCGGCGAGCGCCGTCGTGAGGGGGAAGATGCACGCGTCGGCATTGAGCGCTCGCGCGAGCGGGACGCGAGCGTGAGCGCACCTCCGCCCACAACCACGACGGCGCGGAGGCGGAGACGTCCCCGAGCGCCACCCCAAGCGTAAGAGAAAGGAGCTCGACCCCTCATTCCTCGGGGCTGCGCGGCCCTCTCAAAGCGCCTGCGCAACGTCACGTGGCCCGGCAAGTTCCGCCCGGACCTTCCGGAAAGGTACGACGGCACCGCTCCCCCGACGAGTTCCTACAGATCTACTCCACCGCCGTCAAAGCCGCCGGTGGCTCGGAGGACATCATGGCCAACTACTTCCACCTGGCCCTCAAGGACTCGGCTCGGTCATGGTTCATGAACCCGGCGCCGGAGTCCATCGGCTCTCGGAAGAGTTTGTGCCGGGAGTTCATGGCCAACTTCCAAGGGACGGCGAAGCGTCCGGGAAGCCGAAGCCGCATCGTCCGTAAGCCGGGCGAGACGCTGCGAGCGTTCATGCAGCGCTTCGGTCAGGTTCGCAACACCATCCCGCGCATCGACCCCTCCCGGTGCTCTCCGCCTTCGCCACGGCGTCCGAGACAAGGACATTTTGGGCGAGCCGGGCGTACACCAGCCGGAGACGGTCACGGACCTCTTCCGGCTTGGCCGACAAGTGCGCCCGTCGCCAGGAAGCCCAAGCGTGGCACGACCCGCCGGCGAAGTCCAACCCGGTACCTCCTCTCCTAAGTCCGAGGGCACCCTCTCCAAGAAGCGGAAGAAGAACCTCGCGCGCAAGCGTAGGGCGGAAGAGGTGGCCGCGGCCGGAGGCCCGTCCCCCGGGGGCGTGGCGCGCGCCTCTCGCGGGTACCGGCAAGCCGCCGCCTAAATCCCCGGTACTTTCGCGTGCAACTTCCACCACACCAACGACCACGACCGGTTGGAGTGTCGCTACATCCAGGCAAGCATCAAGCGGCGCGACGAGCGGCGGGCGGCCGAGAAGGCCGAGAAAGAGAAGGAGGAGAAAGAGGAAGTCGAGGCGTACCGCAGTGCGGACGACTCCATCGCCGTGATCAGCGGGGGCTCCTCGAGCTTCACGTCCAAAGGCGAGGCCAAGCGTTTCCGCCGCGAGGTCCTCGCAATCACCGAGGGCAAAGCCGCGGCTCCCCTGCTCGAAGTGGGCGGACGTTCCCATCACCTTCGACAAGAGCGACATGGTGGGCCCCGACAACACCAAGGGGAAGATCCCTCCGGTCGTGTTGCCCACCATCCGCAACAAGAAGGTGGGGCGCACCCTCATCGACGGAGGCGCGAGCCTCAACCTCATCACCCCGAAGGTCTACGACTCTCTGCAGTGGGAGCGTGCCGAGCTGCAGCCCTCGCGCCCTTTCGTCGGCGTGCTTCCGGTAGCTCCCGCCCCTTGGGCAGGATTGAGCTCCCGGTCACCTTCGGCACCCGGGACAACTTCTGCACGGAGAAGCTCCTCTTCGACGTCGCAGACATCGGCCTCCCCTACAACGCCATCATTGGGAGACCCGGCATAAACCAGTTCATGGCCATCCCGCATCACGCATTCCTCACGCTCGAAGATGCCGGGCCCGAAGGGTGTCATCGTGGAGAGGGCGGATGCCGTCAAGGCGATGGCTTGCCTCGAGGACATCTTGGCGGCCGAAATGGCAGCAGAGGAGGACACCGGCGGGAAGAGAGCGCGCGACACCCCGGAGAAGCCCGCTGCGCAACCCGGCTCCAAGCGGGCAAAGCTTTCGGCTCCCGGGGAGGTGTCTACCAAGAAGATCTCACTCGGGGCTCGGAGGACAAGACCACCACCATCGGTGGCGACCTCGACCCGAAATAGGAACTCGCGCTCATCACCTTCCTCCAAGCAAACAAGTGACATCTTTGCCCGGCATCCTTCGGACATGCCGGGCATACCTGGGAGGGTGATTGAGCACCAACTCAAGGTCGACCCCGCCGCGAGACCCGTGAAGCGGCGGGCGAGGCGCCAAGCCCCCGAGCGCGAGGACTTCATCCGGACCGAAGTCAAGAGGCTACTCGGAGGCCAAGTTCATCCGGAAAGTCACGCACCCGACGTGGCTCGCCAACCTAGTGGTTGTGCCCAAGAGCAACGGCAAGATGCGGATGTGCGTGGACTACACCGACTTGAACAAGGCGTGCCCGAAGGACCCGTTTCCGTTGCCCCGGATAGATTCTCGTCGTAGACTCCACCGCAGGCTGCGACCTGCTTTGCATGTTGGATGCGTACTCCGGTACCACCAAATCTGTATGGCTAAGGAGGATGAGGAGAAGACTGCTTTTATGACTCCCGCAGGGAGCTTTTGCTACGTGAGCATGCCTTTCGGTCTCAAAAACGCAGGCCCCACGTTCCAACGAGCCATGCGCCTAACCCCGGACTCGCAAATCGGGAGGAGCGTGGAGGCGTATGTCGACGACTTGGTCATCAAGAGCCGCAAGGCACCGTCTCTCCTGTTCGACTTAGAGGAGACCTTCTCCAATCTGCGCCGCAACCGGGTGAAGCTCAACCCGGAGAAGTGCGTCTTCGGCGTACCGAGCAGGGAAGCTACTCGGCTTCCTGGTCTCGCACCGCGGGATCGAAGCAAACCCCGAGAAAATCCTGGCCATCGAAGAAATCCGCCCCCAAGGCGGCTCAAGGACGTGCAACGCCTAGCCGGGAGCATGGCGGCCCTTGGCCGATTCATCTCGCGCCTAGGCGAACGCGCTCTCCCGCTGTTCAAGCCGATGAAGAGGACGGACAAATTCGAGTGGACCCGGAAAGCCGATGAAGCCTTGCAATACCTCAAGTGCTACCCGTCCTCTCGCGCCCATTCTAGTCGCCCGGAACCGGGTGAACCATCGCTCCTCGTACATAGCGGCTAACCCGCAAGTGGTCGGTGCGGCTCGGTGGTCGAGCGGTCGGAGCGGGCGCCTCGCGGTTCTCGGCGAACTAACAAGCGCGGGTGCCTCGACGGCTCGAAGGTGGCGGCCCAAACGGACCCGGGGCTCTGCTCGCGACCAGCTCGCAGGCGTTGGAGCACCCGGGGGCTGCGACGCTCTCACTCACAACATGGCACGCGACACGGCCGCTCCGGCCTGCCCGGTGGGGCACCCGGGCGGTCCCCGCCGCAACGACTCCTGCAGACGGTGTGGCTCCCCGGCTTCACCCGGGGCTCCGGCTCCGACCTCGTCGCATGATTTGGGCGAAGCAGGGACCACGGCCGGAAGTCTCATCGCCACGGCCACGGTCGCCACGGCACCTGTACTAACGTGTTATGAATAAAAACAGCGCCCGGTCGCTTCTTTCCCTACTTCTCGCAGGATCGCCGTTGTGTATGTCAAAGTCCTCGCTTCCCTCCGACAGGTAAGAAGGGCTTAGGACTTAGGCCCGAACGGAAGGCGTCACGTCCGGTTAAGGCTCGGGCACCAGGAACCGCGCTCTAAGCGTCGCCGCAAAGTGTCGGACGGCCTACAACTAAGTGGCGCATGGCGACAATCGCACTTAAGAGAAGGGGAACGACAGGCCTAAGCTTTTCATCAACATTAAAAACTAAACTTAGCTTGTTTTGCACACGGAAGAACAGGTTTAATAAAAACAAAAAAGGCACGGACGCCGAGCAAGCCACGCGCAGGTGGAGGAAGTGGGCACTTAGCCCCGCTTGAAGCTTTCGGCAAAGGCACGAGTGACGGCGCGTGCTCGCGCCTTGGCCGCGGCGTGCTCACCCGCAGGGACATCGCCGTTCACCACGGCCAGGAGCGGGAACCCGGGCACCGAGCACCGGCGCGTTCGCCAAGCATCTCCTCCAGGGCCGCGGCTTTGGTTTGCCGCCCCTCCTCCTCCAGGACCTCCGCCACCCGGGTGTTCAGGCTGCTCGGGAGTCGACCACCCCCGCATGGCGAATGCATACCCGGCCGCGCCGCGGTCGAGGGGCTCGGGAAGACGGGGCAGGCCCGCCTCGAACAAGTGCCGACGAAACCGCCCGGTGCACCTCGGCGGCGATCTCAGCCTGCGCCCGCGCCGCCGAGGCCAGCTCCGTCGCCCGCTCGCTCAGCTCAACGCGCCGAAGCTCGGATTCCTCGAGCCGGGACCGCGCCTCCGCAAGCCGTCGCCGGCTGCAGCGAGAAGAGCCGCGGCCCAACTTCTTCGCCGGGCCTCCGGCCGCTCGACGCGACGGCGGTATTCGTCCCGGTTCTTCTCTACCGCCTTCAGCTCGGCAGCGAAGTTCACCCGGGCCTCCGCGAGAGTCTCCTCGCGCACGCGGTGCGCCAACCCGCCGGCGATACCGCGGACCTGCTCCTCGGACCGAGCAAGACGGGCCGCCTCCGTCTCCAAGGCCTCCCTCCGAACAGCGGCCTCGTCTTCACGAAGCCGGACCTGCTCCTCCCGGGTAGCGAGGGCGTCCTCGCGCTGCCTCAACCCCACCTCTCGGGAGGCAACGGAGTCGCCGAAGCGCTGGACCTTTGCCTTGGCCGCGCCGATCGCCCGCTCCTGTTCGCCAAGCGCGGCCTCCCGGAGTGCAAGCGCACCGGCACGCTCCTTCGGCTCCTCTTCGCGAGCCGCCGCGGTCGCCTCGCGGCGTGTCACGGCCGCCTCGCGAAGTGCCATGTCGGCCTCCGCCTCCTCCAGCTGCGCACCGCGGAGCTGCACGGCACGCTCCCGCTCCAGGACGCCACGGAGGCGGTTGATGCTCTCATCCTCGCGGGCGATGGCGGCATGGCGCTTCGCCTCCGCGTCACGCAGCCTTCTCGGCGGCCCGATCGCCGATGCCGGCAGCTTGGTCCAGCTCATGCCGGACTTCCTCCATGCGGCGCCGATGCTCGCTGCCGGGCCAGCTTCACCGCCGTCTCCGGGGCCCGCCGGGCCTCCGCCACCTCCGCCTCGCGCTCGGCCAACGCGGCCTCGCGGTCGTCCGGGGACGCATCCGTCTCCTCCACGGCCGCCTTCATGGCAAGGAGCGACCGGGTGACCTCCCCGAGCACATCGCCAATCTTGTGGCGTCCCATGCCGCCCGAGCGACTCGAAGGTGACGCGCTCCGGCCGCGTCCGGCGCGCCCACGGCCCCTACCGGCGGCAGCGGTCGACGAAGTGTCTCCGCCGACCACCGCTCCCGGCTCCGACCGGACGCGCGGAGGAGAGTCGTTCCCCTCCAAAGCACTATAGGGCCGGCGGCGCCGGCACCCGGCCGTGGAGTGGAAGACCGTGGCGGACGCCCGGCAGCCGCCGATTGGGAAAGCACCCGGCGCGTTCCCAGCCGGAGGAGGCGACACCCGGCAAGGGTCAACTCCGGCAGAGGCACCCGCGGCCTCCTCTCCGGCGAGGGCACGCGCGGCCTCCTCTTCGGTGACACCCGCAGCCACCTCCTCGGGAGTGGCCGCGGCCTCCTCTCCGGCGGCACTCGCGGCCACCTCCGCGGGACCGTCTCGCAACCTCCTCCTCGGGGGCACCCGCAGCCACCTCTTCGGGGGCACCCGTCGCCTCTCCCGCGCCGTCCTCCGCTCCGGCCGCCGGAGCCGTAACGGCAACGGGATCGACGTCCGGGTTCGGCGCGGGGGCACCGGCGACCTTGGGGTTCAAAGGGACCAGGTCCGGGTCCAGCTCGATCCGGACACTCCTACGAACAAAGCAAATCGAACACATTTCGCAGCCATCAGCATACGGTGAGACGAAACGCAGCATACCAAGCACGCAACTTAAGCAAAAAAGAGAGGAAAGCTTCCTACCCGTCGCGCGTCCACCCGGTCGTTTGCGCCGGTGCGGCTGCAGGGGACTTCTCATGTGGAGCGGCCCCCGTCACCGGCGCCGGCGAGGCCTGCCGGGCCCGCTTCCGTGGAAAGCAGGCGGGGCCGGAGGAGTCGAGGAGGGGGCAACGGAGACCTTTTCCCCTTGCCTTTGTCCCGCGCACTCGGAGCAGGCCTCGCAGCGCCGGGGCTACCACCCGGAGCTCCGGAGGCACCCCCATGGGTGGCCGTCGCACCCGGGTCGGAGGAAGGCGTGACTCCGGTACCCGGAGACCAGGAGTGGGAGCCGGGACCGCGTCAAGGAACCCGAGCGGCCCCGGCCGGGGCATGCTCGTCGAGGACGGCGCGCTTGTTCGCCGACCGGTGAAGAGGCTCGGCACCCTCCGGTACGCGAAGGAGGCGGTCCACTTCCTCCCGGTCGGCGTGGAGTAGGCGAACCGCTTCGAGGCCTCGGGCAGGTCCGAGCCCGCCCCCGTGCGAGTGCGGCCGGCGAAGTTGAAGTCCCGGTACAGCCACGACGGGACCGATCTCCGGCGAAGGGGCGCGATGTTGCGCTCGAGGAAGTCGTGCACCACCCCGCGTGAAGTCGGGCCGGCCGAGGCGAGCGCCGCGATCCGGTCGACCACCGGCATCATGCCCTCGGGAAGGCGGGGCACGGCATCCCGGACGGCCAAGTGTTGGGCCGGGACCGGTGAGACGCGGAGGCGGCGGAAGTCCTTCTCGTACGGCACCACGAACCAGGCCTTCTTCCACCCCTCCACCTTGCTGCTAGGCGAGTACTCTATGTACCCGCCGTCGGCCCGGACGGTCAGCCGGACGCATCCGATCACCTCCGAGGCGTTGGTGAGCGTCATCTTGAAATAGCGTTGGAAGATAGGGAAGCACGGCTGCACCCCCACAAATCCTTCGCATAGATGGGCGAACACGGCCGGCGCCGCGACCGCATTCGGCGTGAGGTGCGCCATGCGGATCCCGTACGCCCGGAGCACCTCCAGGAAGAAGTCGGAGAAGGCGGGGGAACGGCGCCGGCGACGACGAAGGACAGGAAGTGGAGGATCTCCGGTCCTCCGGTCGGCGGCGGCAAGGGCTCCCCAACACGAACGGCCTTATCACCGTCCACCGGCAGGAATGGCGAAAGCCGCGACATCTCGACCCGAGCGTCGGGCAACCGCACCGTTGGCGGTGCATCCGCCGACGACGAGTGCGCGCGCGAACCACCGCGGCGGGGGAACTTTCCGCGGGCCATCTTGGCGGTAGGAGACGACGGCGACGAAAGCGGCGGCGCGGATCGGCGGAGAAGAAGGCGAAGGGGAGCGCGGCAGCAAGAGAGAAGTTGAGAAGACGGAAGGCGAAGAGCGAAGTGGGAGACGTGCCTTGGGCAACCGGCCGTCCCCGTACTTAAGCGCAGGCGCCAGGCGGGCCCACCGCACGCGAACCGGAGCGACGTGACGCCTCGGGGTGGTCGTGCCTCGGCAGCCCAAGCGGCTCCGTTCCTTGAGAGCCACGCCCGGAGCAACCCGGACGGCACCGGCGTTGACGGGTGGCCCCAATCCTCGCTCCGACCCCGCGGGTCGGCCGATCGGGGCCGGGGCTCCCGTCGGTGTAGGGGATCGGGGTCCCCTCACCGGGCATGGGCCGTTTCCAGCCCATGGACGAAGACGGCGCCCGCGGATGAGGAAGTCCACAAGACCCATGAAGCCCACGAGGCCCATGAAGACAGGAGGAGCGGGAGCGTCGGGGGACGAAGCTTCCCGGTAGCTTCCTCCGACGCCCTAACCACCCGGAGTTAATGCAGCACTCGAGTGCCTCGTGGCGACACCACAGCCCGACAGGACGTGCGCCGCGTCTCGGGAAGCCGCGCGGCTACGGTGCCGGGGGGCTCTCGACCAATAGGATGGAAGAGACTCGGAGCACGAACCGAGGAGAAGAGATCGCAACGGATTTAGTCGGGATCGTGTCGGGATATCTCAGGAAGGACCGGACCCCCACCGGATGTCCGGGTCCCCCTCCCCCCCGGTACTTGTACAGTGCTCTTCTCCTTACCCTATAAAAGGAGGGGAGACTCCGGTGTAAAGACAAGGACATTCGAATACACACACCAGCAGGACGTAGGGTATTACGCATCCATTGCGGCCCGAACCTCGGATAACTCCCCCGTGTTCTTACTCGCTTGAATCATCTACGCTAAGGCACGAGCGAATCCGTTCTTCCCCGAACCTATCCGAAGGGAGTCTTGACAAGCCCCCATTTGGAGGTGTACTCACGCACCGACAGTCTGGTTTTACCTTTGTTAGACTAGACCAAAGTGAGAATCGTCACACATACATATTTCAACTTGGGTGATTATTTTAAACCTCAAATATTATCTTCTAAGAAGGTTTTGTGAAACCATATCTTCAGTAATGAACTTAAATAATAAGTTACTCAGCAAAACCCTATTTTTTAAAAATTTATGTTTGAGAATGCGTAGGCTTTCCTGGTTCTTCACTACGCTAATATAGTTTATTAAGAAATATTACATTTATTTTTAGTCCTAATTTTACCAAAACAAATCTAGACCTATAATAGTCTAACTTCTCGATTCCTCTCTTGTTACTAAGGTTGAAATGAATAAGTACCAAGAGGGCCCCATAAAGCATATTACTTTTCTAGCTTCTTCTGAAATCTCTCCTCAACTTTCTTCGAATCACATCGAATTTCTAAGCCTTATGCTGTAAATAACCATTTTACTTTTTGAACATGTATCTGAGAAAAGGCAAAGTTCGCTGATCTAAGCTCGGGTGGTATGGTATAAATAAATGCAAAGCATGTGCTATATTAATTCATCCATCGATTTTATATAGCTTCTCCTCGGATCATCATTTCACCCCGTTTATACTCAGTAATAATCTAACAAATCGATCCACCCACCCATGGCAATGAACCCGCTCTTCACCGTCACGTTCGACGTCGTGGGCAGAGAGAACTACCGCAGGTTCATCACTAACCTCCGGCAGAGGTTGGCCAACCCGAGGCACTTTAGCCACAACTGCCCCGTCCTCCCGCCGGTGGGACCCAACATCCCGTGGTTCCACGTCGTGCTCCGTACGCCACAGGCCGTGCTCAAGCTTGCCACGCGAGCTGATAACCTCTACCTGGAGGGCTTTCAGAGCGAGGACAGCACGTGGTGGGAGCTCACTCCCGGTATCATCCCGGGTGCCACCTACATGGGCTTCGGCGGCTCGTACTGCAACATGGTCGGCATGATGGATGGGCTGGACAAAGTGGTGCTCGGCCCGCAGCAGATGATGGTGGCGGTGGACGTGCTCGCCAAGCGGGTCACGACTGACCCCCAATCTTGGCAGGCTCAACAGCAGGCCAGTAACGCGCTGCCGGTGCTGCTGCTGATGGTGCACGAGGCAACGAGGTTTGTCACGGTGTCGGAGCTCGTCGCAGGATTGATGCATCCGAGGAAGGCTATGAAGACGGGCACCATCACCACGCAGATGAAGGCGCAGGTGCACGGGTGGAAGAACCTGTCCACCGCGCTGCTCAAGGCGGACATGCCGCCACCCGGGTGGTTCAAGCAGTTCGAAAGCATGGGAGTGAAAACGGCGGAGCAGGCCGCTGCGACGGTGGGGATCTTGCTGTTCGTTCAGGTGTCCGGTGCTCATTGACGGCCGAGAAGACGCGCTGGAGCCCTTTCATGAGGGATAAACTTTGCTCGGTGAACTAATCACGTCACGTGGTTGTTGCATCAGGGTTAAAGGCAGAAGAATCCATGTAATAATAAATAAAGTAACAAAACCACGTGATGTACATGTACAGGGGCCTGTGTCGAATATACATATTTCGAATTAAAACACTTCCGTGTGGATTCCTTATTAGTAATTTGGTATAATTTGCAATAGCGATAACAGTTATAAGGAGTTAAGGGCGAACCGCTTATATAGTGTATACGTAGTATCCATTTTGTAAATATATGAGTTTAACACGCAGGCGCAGGTGAATGGGTAAAAGGGCCTATCTGCAGCGTTGATTGCACATTGTACCGAAATTCAAAAGTGGTCATGATTCACTTATTTCTCATAGAAGGCAAGGGATGATGAAAAAGTAGTCTACACATAAAACATTGTCATATAAAAGGACTTCATGATGGATATAAATCAAATAAATAAATCATAAAAATTGACCAACATTGGAAAACAGAAAACATTTGCATGTTTGTCGGACAAATATACTAAGCTAGCTAATTGGAACACAAAGAATTTCATAGCTTTGTTTATATCATTCTAAACTATGTGGTTTATCATCTCACCTTGCGACCATGAGGAGCTTTCACGAACATGTATTGAACACCTTGCAGAAAGAAGTACTAAACCACAGTAGCATTTGCAATTGATGAATGGAATATATATATATATATATATATATTGTGTGTGTGTGTGTGTGTGTGTGTGTGTGTGACACAACCATCTTGAAGTGTAAACAGTGTTAGCTTCTCCAATACCAGAAGGATAGGTGTCCATTACAGCAGGATTAAAGGATGGAAACAAATGAGCACTAAAGATGTGGTAACTGATGGATCATTCATTATTGTTGCAAGCAAATAGACGCAATGTGGATATTACCTTATCAATTTTGGCTGCCGCTTGTTGAAGTGGAGGGAAGTGAGAGAAATCACTTGAAATGGATTGATAGTTAGGATTAACTTGTGCTAATTATTCTATGGATTAGATTAATAACTGGTTGCTGAGTAATTGAGAAGGCCAGATGATCGTATGGTTGTAAATATAGTTTATGATGATCCAATGGCTAGAATACCACAAAAACTGATGTTAATCTATACCATACATTCTTCGTCCAACAGTTAAAATTAATTGAGATGATGTGGCACAACGTTGGATTGAGAGAAATAGCATCAAGACATGTTAGTAATAACTAGATAATAAGGAATTTATTAAGATACGTTATGAACCTATGGAAATGTTAAACACTTTATAAGCAGGTAGGCACAAATGGAGTATTGAGGCTAGTCTCGAGTGGAAGTTTCATGGACACAATTACCTAGACTCGACACGTCATCTAAAAAATATTTGAAACTAGGATGAAGCACCCCCTCTCAATGCATAGTTTCATCTATTGTTGTTTCTTAGGCCATTCTCAGTGGCCACTTTCATTTCACGTTTTCCAAGAGTGATACGTCGGTTTTCTAGTTTTATTCTGTAAAATGAAAGTATATCTCTCAAGTACACTATTTCATTTCACAGTTTCATAGGCTGCATAAGACATTAAATGATCGCATATGTGTACCAATACGGATTCACTTTTCTCTACATATGAAAGGAAAAGAGTCTCAATGGACCTTTCATTCTTCTTTCATCAACTTGGAAAGAGTGTCACTACCCTTTCATCCTAATGAAAGGCTTCCCTCCTCTTTCATAATTAATACCATGCCATGTCACCACTTTTGCTGATGTGTCATCTAATTAATGTCAAATGAAAGGCCCACTGAGAATGGCCTTAGGTTACATGCAAGACACAAGTTGTCTAGATAATCGTGTATGCAGGGTTTCATCTCGATGAAACTCATTTCACCTCTCTCCTCATTAAAACACTGTCACATTATCAAAAATGCTTACATGCCACTCTATTTATTGCCCATAAAACCTCCAATGAAACTGGCCTGATAGTGACATCACACATCACTAACGCGATGGTGCCACCATTGTAACGATAATTGCACGCAAGAATCAAGGACTCCACTTTCCAAGACATGTTCATGTCTCCTCAGTCCTCTTGCTAGCCCATTTTACTCGTGAAGAATAATCTTCATCACGGATCATCAAATCCTTTTCCAATTCCCAATCCCAAGAACAGAGGTGTGAGGAGATTGTTAGATGAACCCGTTCCCCTTCCCAACGCTACAAGAGAGACACATGAACACAACATGGTGGAGCTTCCAGTCTCTTTCTTATTCTCATCATTAGTCTAGTGCTTACATGGAGTATATATAGATAGAGAGGTGACCTTTCAAGGGTTGGAAGGTGAAGGTGTGAAGTCCACATACCTTTTGTATTCTTAACACTCCCCTTGGGCGTACACCGCGAACAACTCATGCCTCATTAAAACTCCAAAACAAAACCCAGTGGCAAAAAATATGGAGAAAGAGTACATGGTCGTCCCAAGGTGCATTAAAAACCTCAGGTGAGAAACTTCTAGAAAACTCACTTAGGAAAAAGAGTACAACGTATGTCTTTAAACAAATTATAATCTTTCAGATCATATCAAGAATGAGTAAGATTCTTGAACCAAGGCTAACTTTCGTGAATACTCTCCCTCTGAACCCTGCAATGTTACCTTATTTATAGCTAGCGCACTTTCTTCTGGAAGCACGGACATAGAGTGATTGAATTACATATAACATAAAGTTATTGTCAAGGTAACAAAAATATGAGCAGCAATCATGAATAATGAGACCATTTGTATTAGTGGTTTTGATCTTTATGATCAAAATAATAGAACCTTCAGGGTATTATGCATATAGTGATCATCAAGTGAATCAACATCTTAAGATTTTCCAAATCTTATTAAATAATGATCAACTTTAGCATAATCCCCCTGATAACAAAGATACATGGAATCTTTTGTTTTCGTGCTATTTAGACATAATACTTCAGGAATAAGTAGGCATGAATAGTTGTGAAAAATATTAGTCTTCAAGACATTTTCTAGTAATCCAATTAGATCACTACACTTAGTCTCAATCATACACCACAATCAGAAATATAGTTCCAACCACACATCTTCTAGATGTTATATATCAGTAAAAAAACCTTTCATATGGTTGCAACTATCTTTACTGGTTTATTACTAGCCATGAATCGTTGATATATGGATCGAATGAGTCAGTGACTTTTCAATAATGGCAGCATCACTTTAAGTGAAATATAGTAAGTCTATCAGTGTAGCATGACAGGGATAAATTGGAAGTAACACCAAAAAGATACCTTGTGGGTGTTGCAGGGTATCATCAATTCAAACCATCAGGAAAAGCACTATTGCAAATAAACTATGAGTCGATAAAAAAATTCAATGTAATACTGATGAATTGCATATGTGCTCATAGAACATACTTCCGGGCTTTCGATACCTCATTCATTATTTCTTGGGTCATATATGGGTCTGCATCCGCTTCTAGGGAAAGTATCAGTATTGGTGTATTCAGATGTTACTAAGAATGTTATACACTGGGAAAAATTCCTTTCTACAATATTTTCACCATGGGAGATACTCTTCCTTCAGGGAGTAATATTGGTATGAGTTTTGCATGTTGCAAAAAATTTTTTTGCTGGAGTCCTTCTGAGACTTAGCACGGATTTTCTAAATCCTATTAACTGCATAATTTATTTCATGCTGATTGCCAGAAATTATATATATCAGAACATTATTTAATTATCTCAAGTGGGGACCGGTCACTCTCTAGACCTTTTTGAACCATCGCTTTTTGTCACCTTAATACTTCAATAATGACCCAAATATTTGAACTTCATGTTCATGAATTTCATTTGGCAATTTTGGTTTAGCCTCAATTGCATATTTCAATTGACCCAATTCGTGTGCTTCTAGCACTCATGCCATGGACTTTTAATCGGGATCCGAGATCTACAAAGAGAATCATTAGCAATCTTAGAGGCATATGTGTCAACACATGAATCCCACTTTTAATATTTTAGTAGATCTTTGTAATTTCTCTAAAACGATAAATCTTTTGTTCTGCATTCCCAACGTTATAATAAAAATTTGCAACATGACTTTTTTTCCTTGCGTCCAGGTCCTCCTCTTCTTCTGCATCTACTCTGCCTCAATCCATCCATTGACATTGATTGGTTACTTACTCGTCACTGATAAATATCCGGAAACCAGCAAAATATTCGAACATCATTTTCTGTATTCATTGAAAAAAACGAGAAGAATGAAGGATCTTTTAAAATAACTAATGCGTTCTCAAGAGTCAGGCAGAAGCAGCGTAAAACTGAACCTGCTTTTGCATGTTGCATGCTAAGGGCATGTACAACCCGTCGGTTTGGCCCGTCTATGTATCGGCCTTTTGCATTTTGCCCCCGCGCCTCCCCACCGACGGCTCGGTCGTCGCCTCGCGAGGCGACGATGGCGTCCCGTTGTCCAACGCCGAAGAGACGGATGAGCTTGCGTTGTACGGCCCGTCTTCTCCAGCAGACTCTTCGCTCGGATCCCGCGCGCCTGTGCTCCTCAATCGGCCATGCGCGGGAGATTTCCCCGCCAAATCCAGTCCATCCCGCCATATCTACCTCCCAGGCTCTCCTTCCCCAATCTCGCTCGCATTCTTCTCGCCACAGCTCCCTGCCCCTTCCCGCCTAGTTTCGTTGCGGCGCAAGATGTCCACCTCCGTGGCAGGTCGGAGGAAGAACAAATCCGCAGCTTCGACCTTGGATGCGGCGGCCGAAGCCCGTACCCTAGGTCGCGGCGCGGCGGTTGCGGCGGCCGAAGCCCGTACCCTAGGTCGCGGCGCGGCGTTTGCGGCGGCCGAAGGCCGTACCCTAGGTCGCGGTGCGGCGGTGACGGCCGGTCTGTGCTTTGGTCGGGGTCGTGGTGTCGGGTTAGCTCCACCGCCCGTTCTCGCGAACGCAGTGTGGGGTCCGTAGCGGAAGGAAGCTCGACGCAGACACCTTTCTCTATTGATGGATTCCCCCGTTCGTCAGCGCCCATGGAAGGATTTCCATTCCCTCCTGCTTCGTCATCATCTTGGTTTGATTCGGCTGGCAACAGTGATCCCTCCTCTCCTTCGTCCTGGTAAATTCTAACTCCTATTGTTGTATGTCCAGTGATTGAATTAGAACGTTGTCATGTACTATCTGAAGAAATTAGGCATGCATTATCTGAAGTAATAAGCATGTATGCTCTAAAATTAGTCATGTATTTTCTGCTTAAATTTGCCATGTTTTGTCTGAAGAAATTTGTCATGTACTATCTGCTGAAATTAGTCATGTACCATCTGAAGAAATTTGCCATGTATTATTTAAAATTAGTGATGTTTTCTCTGGTAAAATTAGTCATGTATTGTCTGCTACAATTAGTCATGTATTGTCTAAATAAATCAGTCATGTAGTGATGTGTTCTCTGCTAAAATTATTCATGTATTGTCTAAATAAATCAGTCATGTAGTGATGTGTTCTCTGCTAAAATTATTCATGTATTGTCTAAATAAATCAGTCATGTAGTGATGTGTTCTCTGCTAAAATTATTCATGTATTGTCTAAATAAATCAGTCATGTAGTGATGTGTTCTCTGCTAAAATTATTCATGTATTGTCTAAATAAATCAGTCATGTAGTGATGTGTTCTCTGCTAAAATTATTCATGTATTGTCTGCTATAATGCTTGCAACCATCAATTGCACTGTTTCAATGGTGGCTAACATTGACAGTAAGCAAACTAGTACACTCAAAGTTAACAACCTGTTATTCATGACCAACATCAATTCAAGCTTAATAATGATGCACAAGGTATACCTTTGAGTGTTGATTGGGAAAGTTATGTATAACTGAATTCAAACCATCTGGTTTCCAACCCACCACATGTTCATTTGACTACCTATTCATAGAATTTTTCTTTTTCTAAATTTTTGTTAGTTCTGTACAAGAGTTCTTGTTGTTTCAGTCACATTGTTGATATCTGTTTTTTTTCAGTGGTCACATTAGACACACTGTGTCATATCATGGTGTTATAATAAGGGCATGACTTTGGTATACTAGATGCAGTATTATTGTAGAGTTTGGACAGTAATTTCAGGATGTCAAAAATTGATTCTTGCAGGGACAAAGAGGTCATTCCATCTGGTGGTTTCATGAGCTACTTCACAAATCAGGGGCAGAACTCTCATTTGGTTGGTGCAGTGAACAGCCCACTGTCCAACAACTATGTTGATGTTGATAATTCACCGCAAGAATTGGATATTCCAAGAGGCAATGTGAATGACAATGTTAGGACTGAGAAAAGGATAATGTGGACAGAACAAGAAGATATTAGATTGATGAGTGCTTGGATAGAGCACTCAACTGACTCTACATGTGGAGCAGATAAGCCTGGTGGACAGTACTGGGGTGAGGTTGTTGAAGCATACAACAAGACTACTCCAGCACTTAGAAGAAGAAATCTGAAGCAAGCAAAGGATAGGTGGCACAAGATTAATAGGTGGATCGATCTGTTCGAGTGTGCTTATGTAAAGGCCCGTAGAATATTTACAAGTGGTTATTCTGATCAGATGTGGATTGATGCTGCTCATAAGTTTTATGTGGAAGACAACAAAGACAAAGATGCAAAGTTGGGACCCTTTCTTCTTATGGAGGTATGGAAAATTTGCAGAGAAGTGTCAAAGTGGAAAACATACAACGAAGGGTTGAGGAATGCTCGTAAAAGAAAGTCATTTCACTTGGAAGGGGATTCTGAGGAAAATGATGATACTTCTGATGAGATGCCAAAGCGACCAATGGGTCGAAGGCAGCTAAAAAGGCAGCACTAGCAGCAAATGGCAAGTCAAAGGGCTCAATCAGTAGTGACGATGGTCAGTCAAAGGAGTCAGCGATAGATCTGGACAAGTTTGATAGATACAGCAAATTCCAGGAGGAAAACAATGAGAAGCGCATGAAATTGTTGGACAGACAAGAGAAGCTATCGTGTGAGAAGCTAGAGGCGTCAAAAATTGCCCACCTGACAGCACAAGAGTACAAAGAAGGTAAGAAGCTAGAGAAAGAATCAAAAATGATGGACACTTATAATAACTTAGTATCACAAGACACAAGTTCAATGTCCGATGACGAAAAGGCGCAACGAGTAAGTATGATGAAGTGTCTTATGAAAGCTCTTTTCCCTCAATGTGATTGAAAAGGTAACAAATTCTTCAATCTTTGAAACTGGTAAAGTAATCCTGGTGTTATGTGTAATTTCTGAACATTACATATATTTATGCAGATAATTGACTACTATCTCGGTTGGTGCATGGTGGTACTCAAGGGAAGTGGTGTGAGTCTGGTTTTTTGTTTTTGCCAAATCTAGTTGGAACTGAATGGTGTCAACTGAATAGCACTTTGTCCCTGCATTGTGAACTGAATGACTTTATTACTTCATTGTGAACTGAAACTGAACAGCACTAGTACTTGAATGAAATATGTGGTGTGAATGTGAATGGTTGTGTGTGGTGTGTGCGGCAGAATGGTGAAATTGAACAGCACTAGTACTTGAATGGACTGTGTGGTGTGAATGTGAATGGGTGTGTGTCGTGTGAATGTGAATGGATGTGCGGCTGATAACTGAAACTGACAGGTGTAGCTGAAAGGTGTGAATGGATGTGCGGCTGATAACTGAAACCGACACTTCATTACGTCAATGTGAACTGCAAATGAGTGTGAATGTGTGTGCAGTTGAAAGGTGTGAATGTGAAGTGTACAGTCATTTTTTTTCTCTATAAAATCAGGGTGGGTGTGCGGCAGGATCATTGTACTCCCATTTGTTTGGCATGGAGCCTCGTAGATGTACTCGATGATATGCTAGCAGAGCATGAAGCCTTTGATCTTACTGAGGTGTTCACCGTAGAAGACATGATAGCAGAGGATGAGATGTTCGAAGAAATGCTAGAAGAGGAGATGCTGGCCGGCAAGGATGGAGAAGCAGAAACTCGGCCGTCGTCGACAAAGTGGACCACGGAGGTACATACCACGGAACCGAGAAAAAGGTCACGACGATCTTGTCGCTAATTATTTTTCAGCAAATCCTATCTACACGGATGAGATGTTTAGGAGGAGATTTAGGATGAATAGACCATTATTCTTACGTATTGTGCATGAACTTAGTGGATGGTCTCCTTATTTCACCCAAAGAGTAGATGCACTTGGGAGGAATAGTCTATCACCCCTTCAAAAGTGTACAGCGGCTATCCGGATGCTAGCTTATGGAACCTCGGCTGATCAACTTGACGAGGTCTTGAAGCTTGCTGCAAGCACTTGTTTAGAGATTCTGGGAAAATTTGCTGAAGGCGTGATCGAGGTATTTGGTGAAGAATATCTACGCCCTCCAAGAGCCGATGAACTTGAAAAAATCTTACAAGAAAATGAGGCTAGAGGTTTTCCTGGAATGTATGGAAGCATCGATTGTATGCATCGGCCGTGGAAGAATTGTCCGAAAGGATGGGCAGGCATGTTCACAAGTGGTACCAAAGGTGTACCTACAATGATCCTTGAAGCAGTGGCAACAAAGAATCTTCGTATATGGCATGCTTTCTTTGGTACGGCCGGTCTCGGAATGACATAAACGTTCTCAATAAGTCACCATTGTTCATTGATGCAATCAAAGGAGAAGCTCATACGGTACACTATAATGTAAATGGAACACAATATGACATGGGTTACTATCTTGCCGATAGAATATATCCAGAATGGGCAGTATTTGTGAAGACGAGTATCGGCCCCTCAATCTGTGAAAGACAAATTATTTGCATTGAAGCAAGAAGGGGCGAGGAAAGATGTAGAGTGTGCATTTGGTGTACTGCAATCACGCTTTGATATTGTTCGTCGACCAGCAAGGTTATGGAAGCAAGCAGACATTATCAACATAATGCAAGCTTGTGTTATCCTTCACAATATGATAGTGGAAGATGAGAAAGAAGCAATTAGAGATGTCTTGGATTTAAATGAGAATCCAAGTGCGACAATAGTGCTCCCACCGAAGTGCATACAAGTGACAATCCTAATCCAATATTCTCGGATGTGCTTCGTAGAAACTCGGCTATCAAAGCTCGGCCAACGCACGAGCAACTCAAGAAGGATCTAATCGAGCACATATGGCAACGCTATGGAAATAAATAAAATAGACAAGAGACATTGTATCTATTTATGGTTTGTAAAAATTATTGAAATCAAGAAGGATCTAATATATATATATAATATAATTATTTCTATTTATGGTTTCTAAAAATTATTGAAATCATGTTACTCTTATTCTTGCTTCATAATATTCTATCAAATAGCCACACAATGGTATACATGAATATGTTTTTAGTTGATCCTAGCTACATACAAAGCATTTAAACGGCTTATAGACGAGCCCTCTGTCTGTGGGTTGTACAATCTGTCTTTATACTGTCTGCATGATAACTTCGAGGTAATTGGAGACACAGCCCCGTCTCGTGGGTTGTACATGCCCTAAACCCCTTTTCTACTCGTAGCCAAATGGGATCTCGGTAAGCAAAAGCAAGCGATTCATATCACACAATTATTCTACCATAAACTGCCACCTCAACAGCATGAAGGTAAAAATCCAGTATCATATATATTGGACAGCCATTTTCCAAAAGAACTATTGGGCCAGTAGTTTGATCCGACCCTAAAGATGTGATATTGGAAATCCACCACCACTGATCAGATTGAAGGTAATATCACATAAATAGTAAACTAGCAATATTTATTCTACAGAATCAAATTATTAATATATTAATTCATTGTTGTTGATCTGATGAATAATTTCATGAGTTTCACTCGGCGGTCCTTAAACTTGTCTCGTTGTGTCATCTAAGTCCTTGTACTCTCAAAATTGCATATCTAACTCCTTAAACTTAGCTTCAGGTGTCATTTTAGTCCGTATACTCTCAAAATGCAAATATAGGTCCCTAAATATGGCTTCGGACATTTAGATTCTACAATATGTGTTATTGTAACGGATTAGTCGGGCAAACTTTGTTCAGAATACTCCCTCCATTTTTATTTTGTGTGTTAGGACAAAGATTCTAGTTAAAAAATGAACAAATTTCTTTGTCCTAACGTCAATAATACAAAAATAGAGGTGTACAGTTTATTGATGTACTGCATTTATAACCATTTAGCTTATCGCACTCAGTGCCCAATCATAAGGAATTACTAACTATATTTTAGTTCTCTAACTCTATATTTATAAACTATCATTGATTAAATTATCCCACAAAATTCTTTGGTGAGACGCGACATTAAATTCTCTAGTGAGGCTCGCCGCTAAATTCTCCATGGAACCACCAATTTCCATGATCGGAGTAGGTGATGTTGGATCGTGGGGGTACAAACCATGTAGCAATAAGGCCACTAAATTCTTGGCGAACTCAATCTCTAATAGATTGAACGTCGACTATCGATTGAATGTGCATTTTCATTCATTTAACTATAATTAAGTTATATCTAAAAAAACAAAATCTAATCAATTTATTTACAATTATAATATATTTTGAAAGTATGGGACCTTAATGACACCCGAAGCCAAGTTCGGAGGGCTAGATTTTCATTTTAAAAGTAAAGCGACCTAAATGACACCCGAAGCTAAGTTTGAGGAGTTAAAAATGCAGTTTGAGAGCACAGGGACCTAGATGACACAATGAGACAAGTTTAAGGACCATCCGTGCACTTTACAAAAATTCATCATAACTAATAAGTTAGTCAATTTTTTATATGAATCTATTTATTATAAATCTATTTATTATAAATCTATTTAATCATCATCATTATTATTATAGTCAATTTTCGTGTATTTATAACATAAATTTGTATGAATAAAAAATATTGATTTTAATACAATTACTAAACTACCATTCCACTCATTAGTGACCATTAGTTAGGAAAAAATAAGTCATTATATTGGACCAGAAAACTCTTATAATTGTTAGCATCACTCTGATATTCAGTTTGACTAGTTCATCGCCGTGAGTCGTCGCATGATGCATGCCTCCATGACTGTCGACATCATAAAAAATCCATAAGTGCTCTCAACCACTGCCGCTTCATTCAACCACCTATCTAAGATGAGGTATCACTGTACCAAGTCACCGGATGAATGCGCTAGTCTTTGCTACTGTGCCGTGCATTACCAGGCACAGTGTGTAGTGGATTGGTATGGGGTAAAACAAGTCGCTGGTCCAATCCTTTTCTTTCTGCTGCTTAATTTTGAAAAAGACGGCCGTCATTTCATTGCCGGTCCTTCACACAATTTCAGTTGCCAACTCTACCGTGATTTTTTTAGGTAATAATAGAATCATTATTTCCGGCCTCTGCAGACAAGTGCACCCCGGTTTTTTACAGTGTTGTGTAAAATAACATCGTCCACAAAAAATGGCCCCTCACGCATTGTCGTTGACTACGCATGACTTGTAAATGTAAAGACGATACGGATTATTTCAGCAATAATACTCACCATATAAACCACAAGTTCTCGCTCTGTCCCTATTGTGTAATCTATATAGTCCCCGGGCGCACTCTCGAGTGCATTCTAAACTCTAAAGCACTATCGGAAGGCAGAGTAGCAACAGCAGAGGAGATGAGCTTCCGACACTCCAAACTCCGCGTCCTGCTTCCCCTCCTTTTATACTACTGCACTATCCACACTACAGCCCCCGTGCCGTGTTTCCCCGCGGACGCTGCCGCACTGATCAAACTGAAGCGCTCCTTCGTCAGCCCCAACTTCACATCATGGCGATCTGGGACAGACTGCTGCCGATGGGAGTCCGTGGCCTGCGACATGGCCACCGGGCGGGTGGTCGCATTAGATCTCGGTGAACGTGGCCTTCGAGTCCGCGGCATTGACCCTGCGCTCTTCAACCTCACCGCTCTGAGAAATCTTAGCATGGCAGACACCGACTTCATGGGAGGAACAGTGCCGTCCTTCGGGTTCGAGTTGCTCACCGAGATGGTCCACCTCGACTTCGGAAATAATACAAATCTATTCGGCCAGCTCCCCATTGGCATAGCGCAGCTCAGGAAATTGGTAACGCTTGATTTTTCCTATGGTGACGTCTATCCTATTTTGTTCCTTGAGGAACCGAGCTTTGAAACATTAATCGCAAATCTTAGCAGTTTAATAGAACTCCATCTTGATGGTGTGGATATCTCAAGCAATGGAGGAACATGGTCTGCTGCATTAGCAAACTCGACTCCCGGACTGGAGATTTTATCTTTGAGCAATTGTGGTCTACCTGGGTCTATTCATCACTCGTTTTCACGACTCAATCTGCTGGTCCAGATCATGCTCTTAGGCAACGCAATTGCTGGCCAGGTTCCGGAGTTTTTTGCTGACTTCCCTCTCTTGAGCATATTACTACTTGATAGCAACGATTTTGAAGGGCAGTTCCCTGCAAAGATACTACAGCTAAAAAATCTTGTGTTCCTTACTGTGTCTGATAACCCTAGTCTTTCTGGGCACCTGCCTAGTTTTCCAGTTGAAAACCAACTGGAATGGTTAGATCTAACAAAGACAAATATTTCTGATGACATACCGACGTCCATTGTAAATCTCAAGTCGTTGATTTATTTGGCTCTGACCACAGAAGGAATTGCCAAGCAGCTTCCTTTAATTGGTAAGCTTCCATCTTTGGTTGCATTGACACTCTATGGATCAGGCTTTGAGACGCCTCGTTTTTCTTGGATTGGGGAACTTAGACATTTGTCAGCTCTCATGATCGAGAATTACAACTTCTCCGAGCCAATACCCACCTGGATCGGTAATCTTACAAATTTGATGTCCTTGGTTCTCGACAATTGCAACTTGCTTGGTCCGATACCCTCCTGGGTTGGTAACTTAACACATCTTAAACTCATAAGATTCACGAGCAATTACCTAACAGGTGAGTTGCCCCATATGAGAGTTTGATACTACCGTGTTCGAAGCTCCTATGTTATTAGATCCAACAATTTTTCAATATTAAAAAGGTATTAAAAATATTGCTTATACTGTAAAGCTAACCACAATAAGATTGATCGCCCCATTTTTTTGTGGAGTTCTGTTTTCATGCGTTCCTACAATCGTATTTGAAGATGATAATATTACACATAACAGTAACGACCTTAAGTATTTGTAGAGATAGAAACAGAGTGATGTTGTTATATTGAGTTGTTTAATTCTGTATGCAGTCCAATAACCTATTTGTTACTGTACTACTCACATTTTATTTGGTTGAAAAGTTCATTACTATGAATCAAATTATATGTATTTCTCTTAACCAGCAGTCTACCTTCACATGCAGGCAACATCCCAAGATACATATTCACTCTCCCAGAAATTCAGTCCTTAGAACTCGCATCAAATGGATTTTCTGGCCATCTGGAGGACATTGATAATTCTTGGTCTTCTTCCTTATCGACTATTGACTTCTCAGATAACCACATTAGTGGATCAATACCATAGTCGTACTTTCAGATTAAAAGTCTTAGTTCTCTTGGCCTGGCCTCAAATAACTTGACAGGCATTGTGGAGCTTAGCCGTTTCTGGAGTCTAAAGAATCTTAATACACTGAGTCTATCTAACAACATGTTGTCAGTGATAGAAGAAGAAGGTAATTTTCTGCTCTCATCGCTACCAAACATTAAAACCCTGTATCTAGCATCTTGTAACCTTACAAAATTTCCATCTGCCCTGAGATATCTAGATGAGATTGAGACGCTAGACCTCTCAAGCAATCATATAACTGGGTTTATACCAAGTTGGGTATGGGAGAATTGGAGTGGTCGACTTCAATATTTGAATATCTCACGCAACCAGATTACGAGCCTGGAAAAATTTCCAACTCTCATTAATATGTCATTTCTAACTGTTCTTGATCTTAGTTCCAATAAACTTGAAGGATACTTACCCATACCGCAAATAAAAGCTAGAACCAAAATTAGCTTGGATTACTCAAACAATTACTTTAATTCCATGCTGCCTAATTTTGGCGTTTATCTTAGAGAAATAACATACCTTGATTTATCCAAGAACAAACTAAATGGCCCTATACACAGTTCAATCTGTAGTGAGAGCAAAATGAGCATCCTTGACCTATCGTTTAACAGTTTCAGTGGATTGATCCCATCGTGCTTAACACAGAGAAACTTGACTGTACTGAAGTTAAGAGGGAATCAATTAAAAGGGTTACTGCCAGACAATGTAGGAGAAGAATGTGTGCTCCAGACAATAGATTTGAGCAACAACTATATAGAAGGAAAACTGCCTAGATCATTATCTAATTGCTGATTCATTTCCATCCTGGTTGGGCTTACTGCCCCAGCTTCGAGTTCTTGTTTTAAGATCCAATCAATTATTTGGCACAGTCACAGATTTTCAAAAGAACGATCTAAATATGACTCATTTCTCAAGTTTGCAAATACTTGATTTAGCATCCAACAATTTCTCTGGAAACCTGCCCCAAGGATGGTTTACTGAACTGAAAGCAATGACGGAAAGTAACAATGACCAGGGAGAAGTTATAGGGCATGAAACAAACTCGTCAGAAGGGTTCTATCGAGATACAATCACTGTCACGTTCAAAGGGTCATATCTTATTTTTACCAAAATCCTTACCACTTTCACGGTGATTGATTTCTCAAATAACTCATTTAGCGGTCCACTTCCTGAGTCAGTTGGGAGGCTCGTTTTACTACACGGGCTTAACATGTCATACAACGACTTCATAGGACAAATTCCATCACAACTAGGACATTTGACTCAATTGGAATCAATGGATCTCTCCTCAAACCATCTCTCCGGGGAAATCCCGCAGGCTCTTACCTCTCTAACTTCTCTCGGTTACCTCAATCTTTCGTACAACAAGTTGACTGGAAAAATACCAGAGGGGAATCAGTTTTTATCATTTCCATACAGTTCATTTGAAGGCAACGCAGGCCTTTGTGGAAGCCAGATATTTAAACAATGTGATACCCAAGGTTCAACGAATCCAGATGCATCGACAGGTCCACAAGCCAACGGTTTGCGGGAGGACAGACTTGGTGCCATCCTTTTGTTCACCTTCACCGGCTTGGGATTTGGAGTTGGTTTCGCATTGGCAATCATGTTACAACACTTTTACCGCATAGATATAGATGGATGGTTTTGCAAGCGTCGTTAAATCTATATGTACTACTGTAATGAAAAATATTTGTGGTATAACATTTTGAAAAAGGATAGCCTATTTATATTTGTTTTGTGCTTGTTGTACTAAAATTTGTAGTGGAAAGGTTGCAGCATTCTAGTTTATGTATACTAGGTAACCTTGCACGCTCTGCCGCGCTCGTAAGGCGTGAGACATGAGTTGTGCTAATATTATTACTTAATATACATGACTATATCTTTTAGGTAGGTTGTTGCGATTTGCAAATATGAATTGCTTGTAGAATGTCCATCTTTTTCATTTGTGGATTCTATTGAAAATTGATCCAACCTCATGAAGTGCTAGCTCATTGAGGCCCAACCCAAAGAATAGACACCAAGAGAGCAGGTCGAATTCCGCTCAACGCAGTCGATACTCATGGGTGGAAACTGAAACCCAGCTACGTGGAGGCCATGTATCCACACGTTGGAAGTTCTTATCCACTGCGTAACATGTCGTCTTCCACCCTTTTGTTTTTTTTTTTTGGTAAAAGTCACACAATTCTTAACTTCTCTCTCTCTCTCAGCCATGGCTAGCACCTTCCTTTCGATTCAGCCACAGATGAGTTGTATTTCTCTCTTTAGATCGATGCTCTATCCTCTCCATAACGGGATCTCAGTCAACAAATTAAAATCGTGCTTCTGCTCTCCCCTTGAGATGGTGCATCGTACTCCCTCCCTCACTCACTCAGGAGGAAGGAAGGATCCGCCGAGACGGCCTGCGATGGGCTACCACGGCCTCTCCCTGTGCCGGGGCTCGACCCACGACGGCGAGGCGGCGACGTCGTTTCCGCGGGAAGAGGAAAGAGTATTCGCTGATTTGACAGCCCGCGACGGGCCACCCCGGCTCCCTGTACCGGGCCTCAGCCCACAGGGCGATTAGGAGACGTGTTCTCTGTAACATCCCGATTTTTGACCAATGAAAATTTACTAAATAAATTATTTTCTTTTATTTCAGGAAAAATAATTTCAAAAATACATAGGAATTAAAGTCTAATTTAAACCTATCATCAATAACACATAGAATTTTTAAAAGAGTAAATTTCATAAAACCTCATGTTTTGTGGTCCTTGTGTCACAAAACCACGAGTGTTATGGCTCGTGTTATATAACCACAAGTTATGATCATATTGTTTCACAAAACCCCACCTCTATCAAGAATTAACAATGAATATCATTCATGGATTCTAAGTTTATGCTTGCATGAGACATGTATTCCAGTTGATTTAATCAATCAAATCATCAAATCGAATATATGACAAGTTATCTTCCGACATAAAAGTTAAATCCACCTCTAATATTCATACTACTTTGATGGGGATGGGATATGTGAAACAATATGACGAAAAACCTGAGGTTATGTGACACGGACCATAATACATGGGATTTTGTGATACAAGGACCATACAACCTGGAGTTTTGTGAAATTTACTCTTTTTAAAATAAAATCCTAAAGCTTGGAAACTTGATTGTTTCTTTTTATTGCCTTTTCTTTTATTTTATTTTTACCTCATTTTAATTTATTTGGATTTATTCAAAAAAATTTGATTTTTCTTTGATTATTGAAGTAAAGAAAGGAGATTGGAAAAAGAAAAGGAATAAACCCCAGCCGGGCCACCCCCTACCCCATTTCCCTTCCCCGGGCCAACCTAACCGCTCAACCGGCCCAGCCCAGCTCCTCTCGGCTCCATCTTCCCCGTCTTCTTCCTCGCGCCGCACGCACCGCACGTCGGCCGCCCCATCCCCCACTCCCGCTCCCGGCGGCCTCTCCGCGCCCCGCCCCCGCGCCAACCCCCGCGCGTGCCCGAGCCGCCGTATGACGCCTTTACCATGCCCCCCCCCCTCTCACCTCCGGCCAACCGGCCGACCCGGAAGTCGTCTCAGCCACGCGCACGCGATCGCCTCCCCTTCGCCCACGCGTCCACGCCCGTACCGGGCCCCCTCCCCTCTCCGCGACTCCCGCCACCGTCGCGTTAGCCGCCGTGCACCGTCGTCGCCTTCTCGCGTCGCCCGCCTATAAAAAGGCCCGGAGAACCCCAACGAGCACGGGGAGCTCACCGCCACCGTCGCGTTTTCGAAGTCTATGCGAGTCAAGTTTTGTTATTATACAAATTTTATAAGTGTCCTTGCAGGAAACAACAATCCCGCAAGGGTCAAGTTTTAAGTCCAGCGCTCTTCCACTGGAACCACAGCGCGAAGCCGAAAGTAAAACACCTATCGGAGGGGAGAAGAAGTAAAATAATCAAGTGTGCCGCTCAAGGTAGTGCCCGTATCCGGGCGCACGGCTATACATATAGATTATAACTCTACGAGTTTATACACCTGTACCCACGTGAAGAGGTACTATAACATAGAGCTACTATGCATAGATACACTCACAAGATCACTCAACAATGCATCGACCGGTGGCGCCCGTCATCCAGGTCTAGAATCTCCCAACCACAACACGAAAAAAGGGTCCTGAAGATGTGAAAGGTCTACCACCTGTCCGGTGGGGTATCCTCTACTCATGGATCGAGACAAGCTTCAAAAACCCACTAACATTATCTCTACACCACGGCGGGCCAGCCGGTCCTCCGTAAAGCATCATGATCTAGCACACGGACATACGGGTTACGTGGTGTGTAAGTAGGACCAAAAGCGGGCAACCCAAGAACCGGTCCTCATGCTGCCGGGCGAGTCACCAAATCCCTCTCCTCAAACCACAGTCTCAACACAAGTACCACCACATCAAGAACTCCAAAATCCAAAGTTCCTACACAACTATGCCCGCAACAGGCACTCTCCAAGCAGGAACTCCCCAAAAGTTCTCCAACACCTAATCACTTGCACTCGCCCGAAAAGTCCTAATGGGTTACTAGTACATAAACACAACACCTAAGAAGCACCTATAATTTATTTAACACAAACATCATGTGTGGGTTCAATTAAACAACTAAGCATACTAAGCATGCAAGTAGTAACGGTAGAGCATCCTATGGTAACAGTGACAAGGATAGCATGATATAGCATATGATATAATGCTAAGCAGTAGTAACCATTTCATATCCATGAGTTTATATTATGCAATTGCTAATATAGGAGCAATAGTGATCAAGGATTGCGGCTTGCCTTAAATACGGTGTCCAAGATTAGATCGGTGATCTCGTATGGATTCGACAAGTACTCCATGAGCTTCGACCATCCGATCCCACTCGTCATTCTAATTCCAGGCGAACGGGTAAGTGACACGCAAATCGAGAATACGGCATGAGATACGGGGATTAAAGGAACACAAATCGCAAGAACAGATTAATCCATGCAGGAACATAGACACTAACAACACTAGCGTGTAGAGCTAGATGAGAGGAATCTAACGCAACCGACCACGTAATTTTTCGAGGTCCAGGGGAGTTCCTATGATTTTCCGAAGAATAAACGAGTCGAAAAAGGAATAAAGGAATTTTTGAAACAGAAAAAGGATAATCGAAGGAATATTCTATGGAATCTTCCCCGGAGATATTTTCTCGGTTTGCTAACACGTGAGGCCCATCTATCATGGAGGGGGCGAGAGGGGGACCCACGATGGATCGGAGTCCACCGACTGCACGGCATGGTGTGGTGTATGGACCAACCCCACCGGGCGGGACCCACCGGCCACGTCACCGGAACGGCGACGGGCGGTGCCGCCACCACGCGCATGGCGGAGCTTGCCGGAATCCACGTGCTCTCATGCCGGGGCTCGCCGGTGGACGAACGGATAGCACCGAGCCATCCGCACGTGATCGCGCACGTGAGGGCGAGGCTCCCCGGACGGGTTCCCGACGGAGCGGCCGGACGAGCTCAACGGAGGCCTTCTCGGTGGCGGTCGACGAGCGAGAAACCCCAAAGGTCAACAAATTTGAAATTTGGAGATGCACCGGGCACAAGAACCCGACCCGACCGAGCGGTGGAACCCAGCCGGTCGTGGGGAGAGCGGCGGCGGAAAGGGGACAGCGACGAAGCTCGAGAAATCCTACCCTAATCCCGACGACGATCGGACCCAAAGCATGAGGAGAACCCGATGGAGCTCCTCGACCCCTCGTCAAACGCGGACGACCACCGGACGGCTGCCGGCGATGAGGTTTGATCCGACGGACGGGGAGCATGACGATGACTTACAAATCACGGCTTTACTCCCGAATTAGCACTCGCACAAGGACTAGTAGGCTACTCGCGAGGTTCCTAGACCTACCGGCTAGTCGGAAAGGACTCGGAGCGCCGAGCTCGTCGCCGGCCATGGCGGACGGCGGCGACGCTCCACGATCTAGTGCAAAAAGGAGACGGGATACTAGCGGGAAAGCGAGGGAAGAAGTCGGGAGCTCACCGCGGTTCTTCCGACGGGCTTGACGCCGACGGGGAGCGAACGACGAGGACGTGCTGCTCGACGGTGAGCGGCACACGGCGAATGACGCGTGACGGCAAGCGGTGACCGGGCGTCATCCGTACCCAAGCGATGAAGATCCAAACGACACGGGGTTAGGGTCGGGGGAAGGGAAACGGAAAGGGATCAAGGGACGGAGTTCATCAAAGAAGGAAGCTCACCGAGAGGAGAAGAAGGGTGGCGACGAAGGTTGCGGTAGGATTTTTCTCATATCCGATGAAGAATTCCTTAGGGTCGAGTTGCCTTTGTACACCGAAGCTTAACCCCGACCAAATGAGGAGGCCACACTGTTGTCGGCAATTCCCATGCTAGAGGCAACGAAGGATCCGCCTCAACATTCCGATCGATCGCGACAACCGAAAGAGGAACCATCTACTCGAGAGTGACCTCTTGTGAAGGTCGTTCTTGAAAAACTTCACGCACATACACGTTCCGCTCCGTCATGTTAGCTCTCCTTAGAACCTCCAACTGCTTTGTCAACAATTCTTGTGTTTTCATGGCTGCCTCCGGTCTTTGCTTATATCCCGCCTCTTGCCCGGCCACATTATCCAAGGCGCGTGTCCTCAAGGCATGCTCTTCTACTTCCTTTCGTTGAGCTTCCACTTGAGCGGCCAACGGCCTCATGGTTTCTTCAATTCGAAGGGTGTTTTCTTCTTCTCGGCGCAATCTTTCCCGAGCCTCCCTTCGTGCTTGATCATCACACTCTCTTTCCTCCCGTGTTTGCTTCTCCAAGGCCAGCCTCTCCCTATCGCCTAAAGGGCTCTTGGATCACCACCGGCAAGGTTTCCTCGGTGACCCCTTCGGTTCCGCCGGAGGTACCGTCGGAAGTGCCTTCATTGATCACCCCTTCAGCTGTTCCCCCTTGCGACGGTGCAACCTCCGTTTGGCCAGCAATATCGACCAACTCCGCTGCCGAAGACCCCCGTGGGTTGCCGACCCTTCGGCCTCTCGTGTACCCTCCCGCCATAACGTGGACTTTCTTGTTTGATCCCCATGGACGGCGGCAGCCGTTGTGGTAACTAAGCGCACAACCAACAAGACATGGACCGGTCTAAGGATGCTCCGGAGGTAGTGAGTGGGCTTCGGAGCTAGCAAAGGACCTTAGACTAGGCCTAAAAGAGGAGAACAAGAAAGACAACGAAGGGTCGGAGAAGGGGACTCTACGAAGGAATCCCACGAAGGGCTTGCATGGTGTATTACGGTGATATTACAAAGGGATTCAAATGCCTTGATGTGATGGGATAAGAGAGTACTAATAATCCTATACTCTCTCAACCCTATTAGTCACCATCAAGCCCAAATTACACTTATGTCATGCCTTCTCTATGCATATACAAGGGCAATCTTGTCATTTACATATATGACCTACGACCCCTAGGTGGGCTGGAATCCTCTTTCATGGCCTTGTTGGGCCCTAGTTGACCAAGTGCTTTCCCCCAAATGCTCTTCTTGGGCCTCAAGGTGGGCTAAACGCCTCCTTCTCCGGGAGAGTTCAAAAGCACCAGCACCTCTCCTCACAAGTCGGGAGAGGCTTTATATAGGAGAGGGCCAAAAAGAGTCGTTGCTAGGTCAAGATTTGGATTGACAGAACTTCCATCGGAGACGGAACTTCTGTCATCCCCTTCAAAATAGGTATAACAACGATCGGGACGGAAGTTTTGTTTTGATCGAAACTTCCGTCAAAAACTATCCGGAATCGACGGAGTCAAAATGGACTAGGCTCGGACGTTAGGACGGAAGTTCCGTCGGGGTCGGAACTTCCGTGAGAAACTATCTAGAATTGACGGAACTTCCGTCCCCACGGAACTTTTGTTCTTTCCGTAAGAGCTAGATCAAGTTGGCTTTTTGGACTTGGCTCTATTTGGTAATTCTGGTTTCCGGGCTATTTTAGGTTCTTAGAGCACATTTTTCTCTGCATGTAAGATCGTTTCACTCCTCTTGATAGTTTGTCACACGTATACTCAACAAGCTATAAATCTATTCTTTTAGCTCTTGCTTTTGAGTCTTTGTTTCATCTTTTTGTATGAGGGGTAGACTCTCTCATGATGTGGGTGATGATACTTTGATATCCTACACGTTTACTTAAAAAATACATTAGAAGTTTTAATTCTTTATCATTTATCACCAAAACCCACTAGATGGCCTAATTGCATCTTCACTAGTCTATATATAAAACAGTGGGCTGAAATGGGCTTTGAGATGGGCTGGTAACAACAAATCGGACCCATGATGATGTCACCATGCCCGATATGGCTGTAACATTTCTAATATCAGGCCCATGATGATGTCACTATGCCTAATATTGTTATGTATTTTCAATGTCGGACCTAGTTGATGTCATCTTCACACGTTATTATAGTGGATCCTGCAATAGCGTCGGTCGTGATGATGTCATCAATCAGCACTGTAATAGCATATTTTCTTATGCCGTTATTACTGAAAAATGTGAGATGATATTGCAGGCTTTTTCTGTAATAGTGATCTCGTGAATTTCATGTCCTATCTCTCAGTTTGCATTCTATTTCCATGGCTTCACTGATTACGGTTAGGAGAGACATGTTAGTGCAGAACTTACCAGCTAGTAGACTGATTGATGAGCTTTGAGGTGTTGATCGCGAACTTCAGAATGAACATTGAGGGAGCTCCGCCAAGTATAATCCAAGCCTTCAGGTTCTGACCTTGCTTTTTTGTTCTTATGGCCCCACTTGTGGGTCATTTTCTCGCTTGTGATCTCTTCCTACATGATCACTGTGGTTTTTTTTTGTTGAAGTCCCAGATTTCTTTGCAAAACTTCTCCTCGCTGAGGGTACTTCAATTAGGCCATAAAATTATTTTTGAGGATGGTTTAATTCAATAAATAATCTTAAACAAATCTTGCAATGGATGATGTTAGTCATAACAAAAAAAAATCATCAATTTCTAGCATTTATAGCTGACTAAATCATTAGCCAAAGGAAATAAAAAAAAATACTAGGTAACTAAATCCGGAAAATGAGCTTATTTTAGATAGAGGGGGTACATATGAACAGATTTTTATAGCATTATTGTACTATCCATTCTTTGTGTGTATTTCATCTTTCACATAAATATTACAAGTGTCAAGGGCATATGCATCTTGGTGTATAAGCATATTTATGGTACATTGTTTTGTAAATTTCCTCTTTTACATACACTTCCATAGGCTTCATTTGATATAAAATGCAATCTCGCGGTGAGGAGATGGAACTAGAGGGTACCTAAATTGGACATTTATTTTCTATCTTCACATTTAACTAAAATGTCTAGAGCATCGTACTTTTTATAAAAGAAAACGAATAGCTTACAAAAAAAGTTAAAACGTATACTATATATTATGGTAGTATAGTGTTATAGTAGTGCACACCATATATGTGCTATTGTGGATGCTCACTAACACACCTACAATAGAAGTCATTCACACGTGTGCTCACTCGCCTATGGTATATGGTCATGTTTAGACTTTGCATCTCGGTCTATACGACACAACAACAGTCTATGCTTCTATTGCTTGTTTCATGGGGCTGAGCTTATAAATTAGGAGTGATTCATGGTCTATATCACAAGAAATAACCTTAGCACCCTCATAAACGAGAACGTATAGAGAGACTCCAGCCTCATTCTAAGACTCTAGAGCAATTTCTACTAATTTAATTTTATTTGATAACCTTCTGTCCAGTGTGGATGGTAGCTGGTTTGTGTTGATAATTTGACGAACATTTCATGAATCGAGAACGTGTAGAGACTCCAGCCTCACTGTAAGACTCTAGAGTAATCTCTACTGATTTTATTTTGATAATTCGGCAACCGGCAGCCTTCTCCATTTAGAAGATTGAAATGGAACGCTCTTGCTCAGTTAGCTTGCGTTAAAACATAGTAGTTTGTAAGGACTTGTCTTAGAAGATGAGTTTGGTCCAGCATTGTATGGACGTGGCTTGATTTTCAATAAAGCTCTCTGTTATCGCAAACAAAAAATGTATAACAACAATATGCGTGGACCATCATTTGTCGTTAATTTCGCACATTCTCAAATATACATCAGGATAAAATTAGGTGATATAAACACAGAGAAAACGCACTCACACCAACAACAGCAACCAAACCAGGGGAAAGAAAACGACAGAAGAATCCCACGCGCGCAGGCAGGCAGGCTTCTGGCTTGCAAACCTACCGTCCGGGCGTGTACGCGATCAGTAGGGGCGCGTGGGCACGCACTTGGACGGCTTGAACGCGAGCGGGCCAG